>JAVHLU010001450.1:0-30255 GCA_036785755.1 Colletotrichum ledebouriae
CTACTCTATTATATATAGAGAGCGTATTATTAATATAGCCCTTAAGAGGGCTCTTATTAATACCCCTAGAGGGGATACTTGCTATTATATTATAGCTAAGTAAGTAGACTTAGTAGTAGAAGCTAAGCGGGTTATTATATACCTTATAGAGTAGCCCTTCTTTAAGCAGGTCCTCCGCACTATTAAGGTAGAGGTAGCCTAGGCCCCTTAGGGCTTAAACGTTAGTAAGTATAGCTTATACTAACTATTTTAATATAGAGAGAGCGTTACTAATAATAATATAGCTATAAAGATAGTAATAACTTCTAGCGGATAAAGCAGTAATAGAGGTAGTATTAGTAGCGTAGGTAGTATACGAGAGGAAAAGTTAATAGTTTCGTAGTCTATTAAATAATTAAAAACCACGTTATTATTAATATAAAGTTAAAGATCGTGAGGCTATTTAGTATAACAGGTATATATAAGTATAGCTATGGTTAGGAAAGTTATAATTATATAACTAAAGGCTATATATTATTAGGAGGCGCGGAGTTAGAAGGTCTATTATACTTAAGTAGGTAAAATCACTATATAGTAGCTAGAGGCTAAGCCCTAGAGCTTACTAAAGAGGAGATATTAAGTTAGGAAGAATATAAATAGGAATAACTAGCTAATAATAAGCTTATTATTATTTAGGTTAGAGTTAATAGAGGATATCTAGCTTATACCCTAGTAAATACTAGGAGTAATATTTATATAATAATTAACCTTTCCCTAGCTTAATACCTTTACTTTCTATATATTAAAAAGAGATACTCTCTTATAAGGGGGTATATACTTAGTTAGAAATTACTAGGTAACGCGCTAGGTATAGTAATATTTAATTTAGAAATAAGTAGTTATACCTAGTATATTTTAATATATATAATTAATAGCCTAGACCTTAGTATCCTCTTAAGGCCCCCTTAGATAGAATAGAACTAGGTTAATTATAACGCTATAGCCTACTAAGTATACTATAAGAAGGGATAAGTTAGGCTATACCTAAAGGATTAAGAAGAAACGCCCCTTATAAAAGAAATAAGGGCTATAAGGTTCCTTAATATACCCTTATTCTCTATAATCTATTAATATCTAGTAGGATAATAGGGTAAGTACTAAGAGGGTATTATAGAGATATTAATATAAGCTATTAGCTTAGCTAATATTAAGAAAGCCTTAAACTTAAAAGTAAAGGAGGATTAGTAATACTATCTACTAAGCTAGGTTTTAAGGGAGTTTTCTAACTTATTTAACTCTAATAAGGCTTACTTACTACCCCCTAGGTAACTAGGAGTAAACTACTTAATTAACCTTATACTAGGACTAAATAGAAGGGAGCTATTACTCTCCTAGGGCCCCCTCTATAATATATTAAGAGAAGAGCTATTATTATTAAAAAGGATCCTATTAAAGCTCCTAGATAAGGGGTTTATTAAGGCTAGTAGCTTACCTATTAGGGTATTAATACTCTTTATAAGGAAGCTAGGTAGATAAATTTACTTCTATATTAACTATAAGGCTCTTAATATAATTACTAAGAAAAGCTATTACCCCCTCTTATTAATCCCTAAGATATTATACTAAGTAAGTATAGCTAAGTAGTATATTAAGCTAGATATAATAATAGCTTTCTATAAGTTAAGAGTAATAGAGGAGTATTAAGAGAGAATTATATTCTATACCTAGTATAAGTTATTTAAGTAAATAGTTTACTTATATAGCCTAATTAATACCCTTACTAGCTTCTAGTAATATATTAATAATACCTTATAAGACTTTTTTTATAACCTTATTACTATATATATAAATAATATATTAATTTCCTCTAATAAATTATAGAAAGACTATAAGGGGAAGTTCTAGGAAGTTCTCTAGAGGCTAGTAGATATAGGGCTAAACCTTAACCCTATAAAGTATATGTTCTTAGTTAAGAGGCTTAAATATATAAGGTTTATTATAATAATAAGAGAGGGTCTTTCTTATAACCCTAAGAAACTCTAGGTAATTACTAAGTAATTACCCCCTACTTCCTTAAAAAGGGTCTAGAGCTTCCTAAGGTTTATTTACTATTATAATATATTTATCCTAGAATATAGGAATATTATTAAACTACTTATATTACTTACTAGGAAGAATATAATATTCTAATAGGGAGATAACTAAGAATAAGCTTTCTTAAAGCTTAAGTAGCTTTTTAATACCTAGCTAGTACCTTATTAGTTTAATCTAGAAGATAGGATTATTATTAAAACTAATTATTTAGGATTTATACTAAGAGAGGTGCTCTTATAAGTTAACCTAGAGAGTACTTAGTATCCTATAGTATTCTACTTATAAAAGCTCTCGCTTATAAAGTATAACTACCCTATTTATAATAAGAAGCTCCTAGTAGTTCTTTCTTATTTATATATACAGAGAGCAGAGCTATATAATATAACTACCTTTAAGGTACTAACTAACTACTAGGGGCTTAAGTACTTTATAAAGAAATAGCGCCTTATAGAGCGCTAGAGCTAATAAGTAGAGGAGCTATCCTAATATAGCTTTACTATTAAATACTACCCTAATAAGGAAGTAATAGCCTCTAATACCCTCTCTTAGAGAAAATAGGATATACTATAAGAGTAGGATAATAAGTAGAAGTAGGGGTTAGTCTTATAGCTAATACTAGACTATACCTAAGCCTATAGGGACCCTATAGCTAGCCCCCTAGTAAGGAGAAGTTAGAAGGGCTATATTAATATCCTAGATATTATAGTCTTTAATAGTAACTTTAAACTATAAATATTATAGCTAAAAGCTATAAAGAAGGATATAATATATAAAGCTATATACTATATAATTACTTACTAGCTTTAGAGCTTCTTACTAGATATAAAAGCTAAGGTCTAAATTAATAAGTATAATATTAATTATTAGGGGAAGCTAATATTTAGGTAGAGGCTATAAGTACTTAGCAGGGAGAATAATAATAACTTATTAAGAGAGCTCTATATTAAGATTATTTAATAGAGCTATAACCTAAGTATAACTACCTACCTAGGCTATAATAGCACGCTAGAAATAGTAAGCTAATAGTTCTACTAGCTAGGATAATTATAAATAGTATAGAGATTCACAAGGAACTACGATATCTATAAGGGGATATATATTTATAAGTAAGCTAAGAGGGGCTTCTTAAAACCCCTACTAATACCTACCTAGTTATATTTAGACCTCTTAATAGACTTTATTATAAACCTACTACTTATAAAGGATAACGCTAGCTAATACTTATAAGTTATAATAAATAGGCTAGGTAAGTTAGTAATATTAGAGGAGATAGGTATTATAGAAGTAGAAGCTTATACCTACTTATTCCTTACCTCCTACCTCTAGTTCTATAGGTTCCTATATAGTATTATTAGTAATTAAAGGTCTAACTAGGTAAGCTATTTCTAGGCTAAATTCTACTACCTTACTAATATAAGGAGGCTATTAAGTACTATATACTACTTATAAACTAATAGTAATACTAAGAAGTAGAACTAGGAGATATAAGCTATCCTATAAGTATTTATAACCTAGGTATAGGATAACGAGGGGTAGCTCTTATTTATTACTTAGCTAGTACTTAAGAATAGGGTTAGTAATATAACTAGGCTCTTATTATTCTTCTTAGAATATAGGTACTATACTAACCCTATACTTCTAGTAGATAATATAATAGAGGAGACCCCCTCTAGGGATATAGTAGCTACCCTCTAAATAATAAGACTATAGGAGGTAGTAGACTTTATCTAAGTAACTATTATAACTACCTAGTAGTATAATAAAGATAATATAAACTAGTATAGGATACCTATAGAGGAGTACTAGGTAGGTAATAAGGTTTAGCTTTTAATAGCTAATTATAAGAGCCCTAGGCTTAGTAAGAAGCTATTATAGTTATATTATAAATATATTATAATAGGAGTCCCGAGCCTATATATTATTAAGTTAGATATACCTAGTAATATCTACCCGAGGTTCTATATAGACCTTCTCTAGAGAGCACTAGAGAACCCCTTACTTATATAGATAAGAACGGACCCCTAGCTACTACTAATTATAGCTAATAATCGCGAATTTAAGTAATATATAGAGGAGATATATATAATATAATAGAAAGTAATTAAGTAAGAGTAGAGGTACGAGGTCCTAGTTAAGTAAGAAGAGGATATAGAGCCTACCTAGGAGCCTATAGAAGCTATTATAGATTTTGCTATAGTAAATAGATATAGAGCCCTATATAAGCTAGTTATAGATAATAATAGCGACCTAGCTTATACCTAGGGGGGGACTAGCTAGGAGGGGACTAGCTAGGAGGGGGGATATTATTATAAGCTATATATTAAGAAACGTCCTATAGGGCTATATTTATAGTTACTAAAGAGCTTATTCTATTATAACGAGAGTAGCTATAACGTAGTCGCTTATAACTACGGGCGGAGGAATAACCCCTAGAAAAAGGTTGCTCTAGAGCTAATATTAGTTATATATTACGCTAGGAATAGGCGATACTAAAGGTATTATAATATATCCCCCTAGACGTAGTAGTAGCTAGAAAAGCGCCTAACT
Source organism: Colletotrichum ledebouriae (assembly GCA_036785755.1). NCBI lineage: Eukaryota > Fungi > Ascomycota > Sordariomycetes > Glomerellales > Glomerellaceae > Colletotrichum > Colletotrichum ledebouriae. Next base: position 4,621 of record JAVHLU010001450.1, read on the forward strand.
ACGTAGTATCCCTTAAAATACCTAAATATAAAGCGATATATCTATAAATAACTTATTAATAAGCCTATTTATAAAAGAGATAATAAAGTAAAGTTATTTATATTAGCTATAGGCGAAGCGTAAATAGTCGAAGTTTTCTACCTTTATAACTATTACTATTATTATTATAATACCCTTTATTAACTAACTCTTACTAATAGTAGTAGAATCTACTATCTCTTATTAGCTTAAGTAAGGTAGCTACTATTATATTAATTCTAAATAAAATAACCTAGCTACCCTCCTACTTTCTTAACTCTTCCCTATATATAATATAATAACTATATATATACCTAACTTTAGTTCTAATAATAACCTTATTACGCGCGCGCATATATAATTATATCGCGCGACGATCTTAAAGCTATTATAATATACTAATATATTTATAAATACCTCCTAAAAAGAAGACTAATTAGGCTATAGCCCTTAAGAAGGCGTGCGCTACTAAAAGTAAAAATAAAGCTAGGGGTAGAGGAGCGTGCCCTCCTCCCCTAGAGAGCGATAATAAGGTTATATATATATTATTCCTTCTTATTATTAATATATAATATACTAATATATTATATAGCGAGTAGAAAGAAGTAGAAGCAACTTATAGAGAGTAGCTCTAAGGGTAAGGGTTTATAGCTTAAGAAGCCTTAGGGTTACTCTCCTAAGTAGTTTAAGAGGATAGCTCCTAATAAGTTATAATCCCTTTATTATTATAACTATACTCTAGAATATTACTAACCTTATTATTATTATAATCCCTAAGGAGATAGATAAGAAATAGGGTATTAATAAGGGTAGTTTAGAGCCCCCTCTTAGCCTTCCTCCCCTTAGTAGAGATATAGAAGCGGAGTAAGTACCCCTATTTAATAAGCGCTACTTTTAATATATTTTAAGCAAGCTCTTAGGCTTATTAGATAGAAAGTGCTCGCTTAGTATAATAAGTAAGTATAACTACTATTATAAGGGTAAGGTATCTTATTAATAGATAAGCGCCCCTATTATTATTATAGCTTACTAATATACTAAAGCTAAGACTTTAGATAACCTAGTAGTTAGAAAGGTAAGGTTCTATATACGCTTCGTTTTTATAACTAACTTCTAATATAACTTATAAACCCTCGCTTATTAGAGAGCTACGCTCTATAAGGCTATTATTACCTAGAAAGAGGAGATTATAGTAATAAAGAAGGGTAGTAATAATAAGGGTTTAAGTAGGGCTCCTAAGGTAATACGTAGTTCTAGTATATATAGCGTTATTACTCTATCTCCCCCCCTAGTTCTATTTAGAACCCTAGTAGTTAGCGTAGGTATATCTATACCTCGTCTACTTACTAGTAATATAGCTATTATAATACGCTATATAGTTAATAGTCTTATTAGTATATATTTACTAGAGGTATTACTACCCTTATATAATATCCTAATAGATTAGTATAAGTAAATCCTCTAAGGTTAAGTCGTAGAAAGTTAGTATTTTAAAGCAGCTCTTTAGGGTATATTATATTATTTTTACTCCTATAGGGGCGACTTTAGGCTCCCTAGCTAGTAAGCTATAAATTAATTAGAAATTAGGCGCTACTAGCCCTCTTATACCTATTTAAAACGTCCCTTATTTATTATAATTATTCTCTATATATCCTTTAGATTAAGGAGCGAATAGAACTATTTAAATTTCTTATAGTTAAGAACCTTTATAAGACTATTAGCTAGTATATTATTCGTTAATATATACATTATACTAAATAATCCCCTAGCGTATTCTTATTATAGCTATATATTCTAAATATTAATATACTATAGCTTAGTTAAGATCTATTCCTTTTTACTTACTATAAGACGAATTATCTATTAGTTATTATAATAAATCTTCTAGATATCGCTAAGTTTAAAAGTAATATCCCTAAATAGCCTCTTACGAGCGATTATCTCCTTAGTAGTATATTTAAGGCTTAGAAGCTCTACTTCTATTATTAATATTATAACTATAGCTTATTAAGTAGCTTTCTACTAGATCGGTCCTCTAAAGAGCGAGATTATATACCCTTAAGACGACCTCTATATCTCCTTATTATTTATAAATAAAGCGTTACTTATAATTAGTAATACCTACTTACCCCCTAAGTTACTAAAGTATATTACGAGGTAATAAGTATAATATAGGTATTATATAACCTAGTTAGTAGTAGCGTAGTAATAAGGAGCAGGGTTTATTAGGAATCTTAAGAGTGGGGAATATATAAAAGCGATATTAGGTTAGATTATAATAGTAGTATAGAGTATAAAGCTAATCTTCTCTTAGAAACTCTTTACCTCTAATAGTATTACTACTATTTTACTCTTTAGGAGTAGTAGATTTAGAAAGGGGGTTACTAGCGCTCTTAAGTCGAGTAAATCAAACTTCTTTATAACCTACTTAATATATTAGTTATAGGAAAGGTATATCTTTTATATAGCTTAGTTATAGATAACTCTAATTCTAAGATAATACTTAACTAAGCCTTATTCCTTTAACTTATATACTTCTTTTAAGCTAGTAATTACCCTTTATACTACTTCTTTATAGTTCTTATAAAATAAGATAAGGAAGTTATCTATATAGAAGATAACGAGGACCCTCTTCTTAGTTAACTAAAAGAGATATAGGTCTTTATTTATAGATATAAGGCCTAGATACTAAAGGGTTAAGGAGAACTCCTTATACTAGAGTAGTAGTATATCCTTTAGCCTATAGAATATATAGCGTAGTTTAATATACTTTCTAGGCTACTTAAAGCTATCTAGTAACTTATAAATAATTAGGTTTTTATTTAGGTCTTAAGAGGCGTCTAGGAACGTATTAATAACGTTAAATTATTTAACTTCGAGGTTAAATTATATAGTAATTACTATTACTACCCTAAAGGTATAATTAGTAAGGGTTACTATATAAGTCTATGCGAGGGGCGACTTCTCTTACTAATCGCCTTAAATATAGATCCTTACTTTATACTAGTTAAGGACGTTATCCTTATTAAATCTATAGGTAAATACCTACTTTAAAGGGATTAGTCTCTTTATTATTATCTTTTAATCGATTACGTGCTATATATCTATTTATTATAATTTACCTATCTTAACCTTAGCTACCTCTTTAAAGTAAGTTCGGAGCGCTTATAAGAGGTTTAAAAGTTCTTTTTATAAGCGAGGTAGCTTAGTAAGGTTATTAGTAATAAGATATTTATAGATTATTATAGTTATATAAGCGGGCTTCGCGCTATAAATAGTAGTATAAACGTAGCTATAGAGCGTATAATACCCTATATTAGCTTTTAAAAAGGCCTTCTACTAATTAGGTATAAAAGTCTTAAAGAAGCTAGATACCCGCTCCTGCTCTATATAGTATTAGAGTAAAAACTAGTAACTAGAGCGGGATTCGCTTTCTACTATTCCTAGTTATAAGTCGCTAGGTAGTAGATTGCGTAGTTATTAGCTTTAATAAGTTTAGCTATAGCCCTCCTAGTTATATACCTAGTTAGTCCTCTATTTAATATTAGCCCTCTCCTCTCTATCCTAGTATAGCTATATTAGTAGATTTAAGAGCCTCCTATTTAAAGGTTCGTTCTTATTACTTACTTTAGAAATATATTATAAAGCAGGGAGTAGTTTAACTATAATATAGTCCTCGATCTATTCCCCTTTAGAATTAACTTCTCTAATAGCTTTATATATATAGTTCGTTTCTAGTATATATACTATATTTATTACTCTATCTATTAGAGCTAGGCTTTTATCTAGCTCTAGTATAGGATTAGAGGATAATAGCTACCCCCCCTTCTAACCTACCTATCCTTTTAGAAGTTTTAAGATTCTTCTATTTAGAGGCTTAGTTATAATAACGAGGGTTAATATAAATAACTATTTAATTATAAGTATTAATATAGCTTTATCCTTATCTATAACGCCTAGGATCTAAAGTTTAAAGTCGACTTATAATATAAGCTTTCTAATCTCTTTTACTATCTTATAGATAATATCTTCTAGGATAGCCTCTTTTACCTCGTCCTTTATATAAAAAGTCTATTTATTAAACGTTATATTCTATATAATAATAACTATTTATAACGCGGGAATCTAGACCTTATATAGGTTATAGGCGTTTAGAATATATCCTACTAGGTATCTAATATATCCCTATAATACTACCTTAAAGTCTTTCTTATTAATTCCTCTCTCTTATTCCCTCTTAAGTAGGTATATAGAGTAGCTATAGGTATATATATATCCCTAGTAAGGGCGAAGGTCGCGGGTTAAGGCTGCTCTATTATTAGGTTACTACTAGCGAAAGTACTAATAGAACTACTCCTCTTTAATCTATAGTAGCGAACGCTAGTTATAGCGCTTAAGTAGGCTTATATTATAAAGCGTCGTCGCTATTAGTACTACCTTAGCCTATAGCTTTATAAGTAAGCTAGCTATAGCGAGTATTTTAATTATTCAAGTTATAACTTCCTAACTAGCCCGTTCCCCTCCTCTATTTAGTTCCTTTATATATAGAGGGGTTATTTTAACCTCTATTCCTTCTATATAGGTCTAATCCTTATATCCTATATAGCTTATAAGTAAAATTACTAACCTCTCGACGTCTTATCTAATTTTATAAATAGAAAGTCCCTTCTATTAAGATACCTATCGCTTAAAGGTATATAGAGCGAGTATAATACTACTATAGGTCTTATTAACGCGTAGAAATACGAAGAGCTAACTAGTATATTGATCCTTAATAATAAGGAGCTACTAGTTCTAGTTAAAGCCTTTAGGATAGTTAAAGAGATCCTATATAATTCTATAGTAAGGGTATATTATATTATCTTCTAATATTCGTCTTAAAATTACTTTTTTAATATATATAACTACGTAGTATTAGTATTATAAGCGCATTAGGCCTTTAATCCTTACCCCCTAAGTAGTATATACTAGCTACTCTAGAGCCTTAGGGCTAAGGTACTTGCTTTAGAAGTACTAAAGTATTGCGTTATCGCTCTAGTCTAGTAGTAGTATAAAAGAGGTATACTTATATATTATAAGTACGTAGTTTATATTATTAATACTTTAGGGGATCTACTTAGGAATAAAGTATAAGGAACGAGGCTTATATTTAAGGAAGGTAAGGTATACCTTCTTAATAAGTTTCTTAACTATAATGCTATTCTTATAGGTTCTAAAGCGAAATATATAGTTATACCCTAAGTACTAAATACCTATTTTTTAAAGTAGTACTTTAAAGATAATATTAATATAAAAGTTCTCTATTTATCCTATATTATAGAGTATAAGGTCCTCTATATTTATACTTTTTAAGCTATTAAGAGGGTTTTTAATAATCTATATACCCTTTATAATAATTAGGTATAAAGCTATTCTAGAGTTAACTTATTCTTTATTATAGTACCTAATTAAGGAGGGGATAAATAGGGACTTATTATTTATAAGGTATATCCCTCTATAGTTATCTAGGACTATAGACTTATATAATATATAAGGTCTTAAATAGGGGGTTATAAAGATACTTAGGTATTCTTTATCTAAGTTAACTATATTATCCCTAACCTCGTTCAAGAGGGCTATATAGAAAGCGACTACTATTATATTAATAGGGTAGCTTAGGGCTATATTAGATTTCTTAGATAAACCCTTATTACCCCCTTTATTATTTTAGTAGTTTTTATTCTTATAGGGTATTATATATACCTAGCCCTTACGAGCGAGTTCTATATAAAGATTAGTAAAACGTAAGTTACTATTTAACTAGTTATAGATCTAAGCTACTTATATATCTATTAGTAATATATAAGGGCTCTTCTAGTAATATCTAATTAAGGTAGCTTCTAAGTAGTTATAATTAATACTTAGCTATTAATAGCTCGACTTATATAAGTATTATTTACTACTAGATAAGTTACTAGTTATAAGAATACTTAATAAGTTAGCTTTATCTATATAGCTAGCTAGTATTATAAAGACCCTAGCGCTTTATCCTTATAACCTTAAGTAGAGTATATCCTTATCTAAGAGGTCCTTAAATATATTAGTATATTAGCTTATATTAGAGACTAGTATCCCTACTCGCTCCTATTTAAGGATATTTATAATCTCTATATTAGCTTAAGTAAGTATAAAGTAGTAACTTATTACTTAAAGAAAGGTTTTTAAAGCGAGGGTACTAGTCGCTTTAAAAAGCTTAAGCTAGGTAGTATAGAGGTAGATACCCCTAAAGTCCTTAAACTAGGCGTTAGGATTAATACTCCTATTTACCTTCTCTAGGACTTAGATATATTCCTCTTAAATAGTAGTAAGAGTACTAGCTTTACGTAGAGCGTAGCGACGTTGAAGATAAATTATAAAGCTATAAAAGGTTATATCCCCTTTAGCGAGAAGTTCTATATATATAAATATAATAATATTATAAATAATAGTCTCTATAACTAGATAGTTAATATATTCGAACTCCTAGTTCTCATAGGCTTGCTTAGACCTTTATATAGTAAGCGAATAAAGGTACTCTAGGTATTATTCCTATATACCTATAGTATTCTTATTAATTATAACTAGGGCGGCTAGAAGCTAAAGGAGTTATAAATTATTTATTATTTATATCCTAGTAGTAGACTTAGGAGTAGTCCTAGAAGTAGTATTAGTAGTAGCCTCTTTTAGAGCCTCCTAATTAAGTAGAGTAATACATTAATTATAAGCGCTCTTCTCTTATAGGTACTAGGTATTAATATCCTAGTTTCGCTTAGTAATATATATATTAAGAGTTAGGGTTTCTAATAAGGTCTTACCTAAGTATAAAGATCCCTTAGGGTTATCTAGGTTAATATACTTCTAAACTCTAGTAGCTTAGGCTTTAGCTTAGATTATAATATACTAAGTAGTAAAGTCCTAATATATAGTTAAGTAGTATAATACTATAGTAGTAGTAGTAAAAGATATTATAATTAAGCTTATTTAGAAATAGAGGGTTTATAGTAATAGAGGATTATATATAATAAGGAGGAAAAAGGAATAGGAGAGAGGAAGTTTTAATAAGTACTTTTAGTAGTAAAGGCTCGTTTTAAAATAATAATTAGGGGTCTAGTTAGAGCTAGGCTTATAACTATTAAGAAATATCCTATAGGGCTATATTTATAATTACTAAAGAGCTTATTCTATTATAGCGAGAGTAGCTATAACATAGTTACTTATACCTATAAGCAGAGGAATAACCCCTAGAAAAAAGTTACTCTAGAGCTAATATTAGTTATATACCGCGCTAGGAATAAGCGATACTAAAGGTATTATAATACTATACCTAGGTTAAGCTTACCTAGGCTTCTACCTAGGTTTACTACTTTAGGGAGCTACCTAAGGCTTACCTAGGGCTTATTTAGCTATTCCTTATAGATTAGTAAAATCTCTACTAGAGAGGAAAACTTCCCCTTTTCCTCTTTAGCTTAAAGAAATAGTATTATAGCAACCTCCTATTAAATAAACTTAGGTCTAACCCCTTATATATATACCTAATTACCTATATTAATAAGGCTCTTAACTAAGCTAAATAGAAGTATTAGCTTATTAAACTTAACGTAGCTTACTTAATATAAGTAGTAAAGACGTATTAGCTAATACTATATTATTAAAACGGGATCCTATAATTATACTTATAAATTATTTAGTAATATATAATATTATTAAGTAAACGTCGCTATAGTTAGAGGATAGGATAAGGTGTAACTTATAACTTATATTATTATTAGAATACCTTAGCTAACTCTCCTAAGTATTTTATTATATTCTTAGAACGTGAAATATTATAGCGGATATACTATTACGCCTACTTATAATAGAAATCTCTATTAAAGATATTAGGGAACTTAATAAGATATAGGATAATATATATATAAGTATTAACTTTATAATAGAGATATCCCTTAATAATAACTTAAAGACTAAGCTTATCTAATTATATACTAACTCTAAGTCCTAAAGTAGAGTATATAAGATACCCTATAAAAAGATAGATAATATAGACCTTAGCTTCGTTATATATAATAGTATCCTTTACTATATTTACCCTTATATAAATAAGTAAAGGCTTTATATTCTAAAGAGATTAGTAATACTACTTATTAAATAGGCTTATAATAACTATTATTACTTTAGTAAGGATTAAATATTGAGAGCTATTAATAAATACTTTTGCGTGCTACGTCTTAAACGATAAGTTAATAACTATATAGCTAATTACTTATAATACGGAATAGTAAATATAGAATAATAATTACTACTCGGTATAACATAGCTAATATTAATACTAGCTATTCCCTTTTATATAATTACTACAGACTTTATTATTAGACTTCCTAAAATACCTTTATAATATTTAGGATATAAAGTAGAGAACTTCCTACTACTTAATATAATACTTACTATAACTAAGAAGTTCTCTAATGTAACGCTTCTTATCCTAAGTTATTTAATATATACTACTAAAATCTAGGGATAACTTCTTCTTTATAACCTCTAATATAATAACTAGGGAATACTAAAAGCTATTATATCTAATTACAGCTATAAGTTCCTATTGAGGTTTTAGATTATACTATAGGCTAAACTATATATTAAATTAAGATTCTTAATAGTATACTATCCTTAGACTAATAGTATCTTAGAATATAAGAACTAAACTATGAAAATAGCTATTTGTTACTTTCTAAACCTTATTAATTATAACTAGGTAAAATTACGCCTAAGCCTTTAATATAACCTTAATAACGCCTACTTATAAGTTATTAGTTATTTACTAAACTAAATCCTATATAATATAAATACTAATAACGCGTTAAATATCTTAGGTAATATTAACCCTAAGATAAACTACGAGAACCTTTAGGAGGAAGCTAAAATTTTAATTATAATAGCCTAGCTATATATAAAGGAATAATATAATAAGAAATATAGCCTCTAGCTACTATATAGTGATTTTACCTACTTAAGTATAATAGACCTTCTAACTCCGCGCCTCCTAATAATATATAGCCTTTAGTTATATAATCCTCTCCTAACTATAGCTATACTTATATATACCCTACTAGATATATATATATAAAATAAACTTATATTACTACGTAACCCTACTAGCTATTACTACTACTATTACCTACTTAGTACTAGGCTAACCCTTCCCTCTATATATATATTTTTAGAAAAGAGTATTAACGCTATTATCCCTATTACTATATTATTATTATACTCTTACTTCTTATTTTATTATTATTATTCTCTTCTAGATATAGAGAACCCTTACTAATACTTAATATTATTATATATACTTAGCGCTTCTAGCGAAACCTATATATTATATACCTAGATATTATTTTACTTCTAATAAATAATAATCCAAAAAAGAAGATACTAAGTATATTATATTTAATTATATCTACTATTACCGACTTTATATTATTAAAATCCCTTATAGAAAGCTAGGATATTATATTTATAACTAAGAAGTTTTTAAGCGCGCTCTTACTTAAGAAACTAAGTATTATAGAACTAGCTATAATATCTTAGGTACCCTATTTATTATCTACTTAGGAACTAATATATACTCTATTAGCTAATTACTATTTATAAACTAAATTAAGTTCTATTACTAATTTCCTAATACTATTTTAAAACTTAAGTACCTATCTCTCTATAATATTAGATAGAACTCTAGTAAATATAACTTATATTATATTACTAATACTACTAGGTTACCTATTTCTATTAAGTCTAGGGAGGCTTTAAGTAGAAATAATAAACCTATTAATACTAAATACGCTTAAGCTAATAAACCTATTAAAGCTACTTAGCCTAAATAATCCCTTAATACTAACTAGTTTAATTAAGCTACTAATACTATTAAGTAGACTAAACCTTAACTATTAACTAATATTAATATAACGAGTACTAGATTAACTCCTATTATTTAGAATAAGACTAATAAGATAGCTACTCCTAAGAAGCAAGCTACTAGTATTAATACTCCTAATATAATAGATATTATTAAAGCTATTAAGGGAATATAAGCTTATAATAAATGTATAGCTATATCTCTATCTTACTTTATAGATATAAAGAGACCTAGATCGCTCTAACTATAGCGCTCTCTAAGGGTTATATTACTAATACTAGTACTATTACTCTTAACCTAGGCTAATTTATTAAGTTAGCTACTAATAAATTTAAGTTTATTATAGTAACTATCCCTAAGGGATTAATATAAGAGAACCTAGGCTACCTTAGCCCTAAGTAATACCTTACTACTAAGTTATCTACTAAGCGTATAGCTTTAGCTATAGGTCTAGATAATCGCCCTAATATTAACCCTTCCTTTAATATTAGCCCCTTTAATACCTCTAATACGCCTAGTGCTACTAAGACGCCCTTAGCCTAAATAGGATATAATAGTATATATAGAATAAAAGGAAGCAAGGTTACCTAAGGTTATTTATATATAGTAGCATAGCTCTACCTATTAGTATATTAGTATAATAGGAGGTATAAATTAGATCTTATATTATATATCGTAATTAACGCCTTTTTCTTCTTATATAGGTAATTAATACTAAGCGCGCTTAGTATAGTTATCCTACTCAAAGGCGCTTAATATAACTAATTCTTTAAATATATATAAACGTAGTAAACCTCTATAAAAGGGTTTATTACCTTTAAGGAGAAAACCTTCTAAAATTATAAGTTTTTTACCTATAGTTTTTTCCCTTATAACGTAGACTATATTAACCCCTCTTATTAAATAAATATAAGATTAATAAGCTAAAGATAAGAGAGAAGAAGAGAAGGAGAAAGAAGGTATTAAAATTATATTTATTAGCCCCTAGGGAGGATATTAATAAACCCTTTCTACCCCCCCCTCCCTCTAAGCTAAAAAGGATTATTACTAATATTATAAAAATTATTACTAATATTAGATTATCTATTACTAAAGGGAAAGATAAGGATACTTATAAGGGAGATTATATAAATTTTAAATTTAGATATATTTTAAATTTAGCTTTATAGACCTATTTATATATTACTAACCTCGATCTCTTATTATAACCTATCTACCTTCCTATTCTCCTTTCCTTTCGCTCCCCCTCTCGCTATATAAATTAAATATATCTAGATATTTAATCTTTCTATTTTAATTTATAATATAAAGTTCTAAGTAGTTTATAATCTCTATAAGATTAAACTCTAGAAGTAGCTTTATTATAAAAGGGTAATACGAATATATAAACCTAGCTTTAAGGTAGTATTCTTAAGCTTATTAATAATATTTATAATAGAATAATAAGAAGTTAAACTTAGCTATAGCTATAATTATATTATTTACTAGGATTTAGGACTATAGGATCTCCTTAATACTATTAAACTCTCTACTCCTCCTTATTTTATTATTATACTTAATTCTATACCTATAGCGCTTATAAATCCTTAGATTATTATATAAATAACTCTCTTAAGTCTTATAGAAGAGGTACTTAGTATAAGGAGTACTTAGTATAGGGATATATTTAAAGTATAGTTTATAGATATAAATACTAGTTATAAGTTCGTAAGTAATATAGGCCTACTCCTTATAATAGATATAAGGTACTATATTATAACTACCTTAAGATAAAATAAATTATATATAAATAGCTACTATATACTAATATACCTTTATCTCTTATAATCTAGCGAGGAAAGTAATAGAAGTATAGATAAAGACTTAATAATAGAAGTCTCTAGATCCCTTAGTTACCTTAAATATTAATTTAAAGTCCTATTTAATAGGATAAACCTTCTAGAAGGCTAGCTTTATTACTTTAATAGTTTTATTAGAAGATATTTATAATATAAAAGCTACTTCTAAGTATTTATTACTAGGAATATTAAGTTAAAGTTAAGTAAGGCTTATAGCTACTTAGGAATTATAATTATTAGCTAGAAAGTATAGGGATAATACTAAGGAGGAGAAAGAGTACTTAAAGTTAGTTATTAGAATATTAAATAAAAAGAGGTATATTTACTTTCCTTATTTTAAGTATAGAGATATTAGAATTAAGGATCTAGAGAGTTACTATTAATAAGAGATAATAAGGGTAAGGTTAATTAGTATTTTTAATACTTAAGATAAGGAAGTTATAATTAACTATAATAAGAAAAGTAATTTATAGATATAAGAGAGGAAGTATAAAGAGTTTAAGTTAAGATTAAGTAATTAGGTAGAGGTTATTATTATAAGAGAAGAAGTTAATAATAAAGGATAGAGGAGGATACTTATTTAGTTTTATAACTAAATTACCTATTTTAATAGCTCTTCCTAATTACTATTTCCTTTATTCTTTCTCTATATATAACTATTATAATTTACTATTCTCTTTATTATAGGATTTTTATCTTAAGTCTATTTTACTCTATTAAAGCTAAAGAGGGTAAGGGAGGAGAGTTAATTATTCCTTCTATAGGGCTACTAATAAATCACTATATCATTTAAGTAATTAGTAGATATAAAAACATACTCCTTACCCCTTAAACCCTCTGGTTCCTCTCTTATATATATATATATATATATATATATTTACCTTTAAGCTTAATTTATCTATTACTTTTATAATATTAACTACTATATTATAGCTCCTTCTTTACTTCTAATTTTACTTCTCTTTAGCTCTTTAGTTTATAAATTACTTATACTTACCCTTTATAAACTATTATCTTTTATAATAGCGAAGCCTTAGATACTTATATCTAGGATTTAAGATCTTTAAACCTTTTTATTATTAATATTATGCTTCTAATAACGCCTATACCTAAGAAACTAAGTATAAGTAGGTTTTAGGTATAGGGATAAGATAATAGAGATATCTTAGGCTTTAGACCTCCTACTAAACTTAGTTACTAGCCTTAGCTAATTAAATATAAAATCTACGCTCTACCTAGGAAGGATAATATCCTTAGTTAGATAGATCTTTTTAATATAGTATTAAAATATTGCTTTATTAGGTCTTAAAATAAGACCTTAAAAGTAGCAGAGGAAACAATTTACTTTTTATATTTACTTTTTATATTTATAATACGTTATAGCTAGTATATTTAATACTATTAATATATTTAAAATAATAACTCCGATATATACTAAGGATATCTTAGTAGTTACCTATTACCTTATAAGGCTTATTAAGCCTAGCTAACTACTCTATTATAATATAATTAGAGGTATAGAAAATAACCTTAATAATAGAGATATAAGGGATACTATAATAACCTAGATTAAAACTAAGTCCCCTAATATTTTTCTTATTTATTCATAAACACCTAAGTTAACTAAAATAGGTATTATAAGTCTCCTAATTAATTTATAAGATAGGAGAAACTAGTTCTATAATAATTAATAGTTAAGAGGAGGAGTAGAAGGATAACTATAAACCTTAATATTTATTATTCTAAGTTTTTTACTAGGAAGTAATATAAGAGAGATCTTAATAAAGTAACTATAACTTATTAAACTTTAATATATAGACCCTCTATTATAAGCTTTAGGCTTATATTTTATTAATTAGCCTAGGTCTTTTATATAAATTAGAAGCCTAGTACTACCTAAGTAGCTTATTAAAATAGGATAAAAAGCTTAGATTAATTATTTATTAATAGCTTTCTCTAATAAAATACCTCTAGAAGGATACGACGTCTAACTAAAAGTTAATAGACTTCTATATAAGTAATATATTTAATTAAGAGATAAGGATATTAAGAAAAGAATAACTTAAAAAGATATTAAATATTAGATAGCTAAGTATAGCCCTTAATCTATAGACCTAAAGGCTTCTTTCTTATATAGAATAGATATTAACTTACTAATACCTAAGGACCCTAGTTTATAAATTAGCTTAATAATTCCTCTTAATTTAGAAGAGGTAAATAGAGAGGAATATTTATTAAAAGAACTAAATATATAGAATAGAAATAGGAGAGATTAATATAAGAAGTATAAGAGAGATTATAATTAATAATAACCTATTAATTTTATAAAGTATTATAATTACCTTAGGTTTATAAAACTATTTATATTACCCTACTTAGCTCTAACTACCCTAAAGGGTATTATATTTAATCTTACTAATACCTTAGTAATATTTATAACTAAGAAACCTAAAGAGAACCCTATACTAAATAATATTAAACCTATACTAATAGTCCTATAATATATATAATAAAATTAAGAATCTATAAATTACTTAATAACCTAATATAAAAGAAGGTTATCTATAAATACTTTAGCTTAAGTAGAATATTTATTAGACCTCTATAATATATAATAGAAGCTAATAAGGTAGGAAGAGTTAGATAATTTAGATATTATAGCCCTTTTTAAGTTTATAATTAAGAGCTACTCTTATAATATCTATATACTAATTTATAAGTTAGCTTAATAGCTTAGGAAAGAGATTAATAAGGCCTCTATAGTACTTAAGAGATAAGAGGCGAAGTACCTTTAAGATATTACTAAAGCTTTCTTCTTACTAAATTATAGTAAATGTTACTAGGTTATAATCTTTGTAGATTAGATATATATAATTACTTCTATTATTACTCTATATAGGACTAGAATAGTAATTAACGGTTTATTAAAGCGATATAGGACCTTAAGATATAGTATTCTAAGATAGGAGCCTCTTAAGACCTCTAAAAGCTCCTATTAGTAGGTACTTATATAGTTAATTTAGTTTACTAGAGGGATAGATTTATATATAGATTTTAATATATTAAGGAAGCTAGAGCTCTAATCTAAGAGGGACTACTATTACTATATTTTAATAGGTTAGCTATAAGTAATAGTATTTTATTTACTAACTCTAAGTTCCCCTTAGTTAACTAATATATATCTATAATTACTTTAGAGTTCTATAACTTAACTATTAATAGTAATATAGCTCTATAATATATTTTAGGAAGCTAAGGAGACTATAAGAAGGTATCTTTTTTCCCCCTACGCCCTCTTACTCCTTTACCTATAGATAATAATATAATAGACTTTAGGAATAATAGTAATATTATATTATCTCCTACTAGGGATATTTCTCACCCTACCTATAGATTTTTAGTATTATCTAGGTCTATATTATTTAAAGTATTAAATAATAAGCTCAAATACCTTAGTTACTAACTTTAGTTATAAGTCTTATAAATAATAAGTAAAAATATAACTACTAAGCTATATTTAAAAACTATAATTATAGATATATTATTATATCCTAAGTAACCTAATCCTTTAGATAAGCGTAATTATAGTTATATAGATTATATCTAGTAAAGGGTTAACTAGTAGGATTAAATTGAGTAGAATATACCTAAAAGAGTATATATATTATTATAACCTTTTATACCTAATATAATAAGGTAGATAGTTTTAGCTATACTAAGGATTAGAGTATAATAAGGAGTATAATAAAGAGAAAGAGATAATAGACCTATTACTAAGATATAACTTATAATAGAAGATAGTTAAACCTAAGGGATCTTCTTAGTAATAGGATTACTTACTTAGAAAGTATTATTAATAGAAAGGATTTATAAATAGGATTTACTTATAATATTATAAAGTAGTTATATTTATTTTTTAAAACTCTCTTTTATAATATTATAAAGAGTCTTAAGGGGATAATTAGAATAGGATAAGATTAACTTAGCTATATAGCTTTTAAAAAGCTCCCTTATTATATAGGCTTATTATAAGAGGATTATAGAGTAGAGCGTAGAGGAGGAAAGTATAGCAGACTTTAGTACTATTTATATATTATTACTATTAGTACTTTTATAACCCTATACCTCGTTTTTTAATATTTCCTTAGCTAATTTATATCCGATTTAGATAATCTCTTTTAATTAGATCTATAAATTACTTAGTATATCTTTTAGAGCCTATTTTTAATATTCTTACCTGTTTATAGGTAGAGTAATATTACTTATTATCTTTCTAGTTCCTATTAGTTCTAGCCCCTTTCTACTACTAATTTATATTAGTTTTATATATACTAATATAATAAAGAGAATAAGGGTAGGCGTAGTAGGAAGCTTAAATTATTAATAATATTAAGTTATATTAGAAGGTAGCTAGCAAAGTAGGAATAATATAGGAAGGCTAATAAGGTAGGTTATATAATAGATTATATAACTACTCGCTAGGTCCTAGTTATTCTAACCTAAGCTACGGATCTAAAGCTAGATCTAACCTACTAGGCGAGTAGGAGTCTCCTACCTACTATATAGGTAGGCGAATATTCCTATACTCCTTAAAAGGGTTTATTATCTTTAAGGAGAAAACCTTCTAAAATCATAGAACTTTTACTTATACTTTTCGCCTACTATATAGATTATATTAAAATTACTATTAAGTTTGGAATTACGCTATAGCCCCTTTATAAAGAAACTATAATAAATTCACCTAGTTCGCAGGTATAATTCGGGAAATACTATATAAGTATTTTAACCTATACCCTCTATTAGTTAAGGAAAATAATATAAGAGCCCTATATATTCCTACTACTTATAAGTAAACCCTTATATAGCCTCTAGCTACTATATAGTAATTTTACTTACTTAAGTATAATAGACCTTCTAACTCCGCGCCTCCTAATAATATATAGCCTTTAGTCACGTGATTATAACTTTCCTAACTATAGCTATACTTATACGTACCTATTATACTAGATAGCCTCACGATTTTTAACTTTATATTAATAATAACGTGGTTTTTAATTATTTAAACTATAAAACTATCGACTTTTCCTCTTATATACTACTTATACTACTAATACCGCCTCTATTACTACTTCGTCCGCTAGCTATATTATTATTAGTAACGCTCTCTCTATATTATTATTAGTAACGCTCTCTCTATATTATAATTAGTATAAGCTATACTTACTAACGTTCCCCTAATAAGCCTAGGTTACTTAGGCTGCCTCTACCTTAGTATTATAGAGGACCTACTTAAAGAAGGGCTACTCTATAAGGTATATAACGACCTACTAAACTTCTACTACTAAGTTTACTTACTTAGCTCTAATACTATTGCGCCTTATAGAGTCCCCTATAGGGGTATTAAAGTAAGCCCTCTTAAGGGTTATACTAATAATACGCTCTTTATATATAGCAGAGTAGTTAATAAAAGAGCGGGTTTTATTAATTATATTAAGGCTAAACTCTCTAGTAACCTCCTTTATATTATTTATACTAAAAGGTATACCTTACTTAGGCTTAGCGTATTTATATATAGGGTCTAGTATTAATATAGTTAAGGATTTATTATAGGTTATAGGGATAAGGATAAGGATAAGGGAGAGGTATAAAGCCCTACTTATAGTAATAGAGCTTCTTATACTTCTAGCTATAAGAACCTCTTAGGAAAGACCTCTCTAGTTAAGGAGTTACTTCTTATATAATAGCGTTTACCTTTAGTACCTTACTAGAAGGTTAACCTTTTAGGGTAAGGAGTTATCTTATATAATAGCTTTTATAATACCTTATTAGAAGGTTTAGCGAGGGCGTTTCTAGGCTATAAGAGCCTTAGTAGCCCGTTTAGCTCTAATATAATTAGCCCTAATATAGCGTGCGTCCGACTTTATAATATTTAGAGGGTATACTTATAAGTAGTAGGAATATATAGGGTTCCTATATTATTTTCCTTAACTAGTAGAGGGTATAGGTTAAAATACCTATATAATATTTCCCAAATTATACCTGCGAACTAGGTGAATTTATTATAATCTTTTTATAAAGGGGCTATAGCGTAATTCTAAGCTTAAAAACCCTTATATAAAGTCGGATACGCGCTATACTAGGGCTAATTATATTAGAGCTAAACGGGCTACTAAGGCTCTTATAGCTTAGAAACGCCCTTATTAAACCTTCTAGTAAGGTAAAAGCTATTATATAAGATAACTTCTTAACCTAAAAGGTCAACCTTCTAATAAAGTACTAAAGGTATTATAAACGCTATTATATAAGAGGTAACTCCTTAACTAAAGAGGTCTTTCCTAAGAGGTTCTTATAGCTAGAAGTATAAGAAGCTCTATTACTATAAGTAGGGCCTTATATCTCTCCCTCTTCTATATCCCTTAATTATATTAGTACTAGACCTTATAGATAAAAACGCTAAGCCTGCGTAAGGTATACCCTTTAATACTAATAACGCGCGAGAAGTTACTAGAGAGTTTAGTATTAATATAATTAATAAAACTTACTCCTTCTTTAATTACTCTATTATATATAGAAAGTATATTATTAATATAGCCCTTAAGAGGGCTCTTATTAATACCCCTAGAGGGGATACTTATTATTATATTATAGCTAAGTAAGTGGATTTACTAGTAGAAGCTAGGTAGGTTATTATATATTCTATAGAGTAGCCCTTCTTTAAGCAGGTCCTCCGCACTATTAAAGTAGAGGTAGCCTAGGCCCCTTAGGGCTTAAATATTAGTAAGTATAGCTTATACTAACTACTTTAATATAGAGAGAGCGTTACTAATAATATTATAGCAAAGGTATTAGCTAACCTAATTAAATAAGATAATAAAGATAGTAATAACTTCTAGCGGATAAAGCGGTAATAGAGGTAGTATTTAATAGTAATATAGGTAGTATATAAGAGGAAAGGTCGATAGTTTTATAGTTTAAATAATTAAAAACTACGTTATTATTAATATAAGGTTAAAGATCGTAAGGCTATAGGCACGTATAAGTATAGCTATAGTTAGGAAAGTTATAATTATATAACTAAAGGCTATATATTATTAGGAGGCGCGGAGTTAGAAGGTTTATTATACTTAAGCAGGTAAAATCACTATATAGTGGCTAGAGGCCTTAAAATTACTATATTACTAAGCTAATAAGAAAATATAAAGATATATTCCTAACCCCTTATACCCTCTAGTTTCGCTCTCTTATATATATATTTATTTAATTTTAAGCTTAATTTATCTATTAATTATATAATATTAACTACTATACTATACCTCCTTCCTTACTTCTAACTCTACTTCTATTTAGCTCTTTAATCTATAAATTAATTATACTTACCTATTATTAACCTTTCTTAGCCTCTAGCTACTATATAGTGATTTTACCTACTTAAGTATAATAGACCTTCTAACTCCGCGCCTCCTAATAATATATAGCCTTTAATCATATAATTATAACTCTCCTAACTATAGCTATACTTATATATACCTATAGCCTTACGATTTTTAACTTTATATTAATAATAATATAGTTTCTAATTATTTAATAGACTATAAAACTATTAACTTTTCCTCTCGCGTACTTATCGCGCTACTATTAAATACTACCTCTATTACTACTTTATCTACTAGCTATACTATTACTAGTAATACTCTCTCTATATTAAAGTAGTTAGTATAAGCTATACTTACTAATATTTAAGCCCTAAGGGGCCTAGGCTACCTCGACCTTAATAGTATAGAGAACCTGCGCGAAGAAGGGCTACCCTATAGGGTATATAATAACCCGCCTAGCTTCTACTACTAAGTCTACTTACTTAGCTATAATATAATAATAAGTATCCCCTCTAGGGGTATTACTAAGAGCCCTCTTAAGGGCTATATTAATAATATACTCTCTATATATAATAGAGTAGTTAAAAAAGGAGCGGGTTTTATTAATTATATTAATACTAAAGTCTCTAGTAAGCTCTTATATATTATTAATATTAAAGGGCGTGCTTTGCGCAAGCTTAGCGTTTTTATATATAAAGTCTAGTATTAATATAGCTAAGGATTTATTATAAGTTATAAGGATATAGATAAGGAAGAGAGAGAGGTATAAAGCTATACTTATAATAGTAGAGCTTCTTATACTTCTATCTATAGGAACCTCTTAGGAAAGATCTCTTTAATTAAGGAGTTATTTTATATAATAGCTTTTATAGCACTTTACTAGAAAGTTAACCTTTTAGGTTAAGGAGTTATCTTATATAGTTACTTTTACCTTACTAGAAGGTTAACCTTTTAGGTTAAGGAGTTATCTTATATAATAGCTTTTCTAGGCTATAAGAGCCTTAGTAGCCTATTTAGCTCTAATATAATTAGCCCTAGTATAGCGCGTATCTAGCTTTATATAGTAGTATTTAGAGGGTTTACTTATAAGTAATAGGAATATATAGGGTTCCTATATTATTTTCCTTAACTAATAGAGGGTATAAGTTAAAATACCTATATAATATTTCCTAAATTATACCTGCGAACTAAGTAAATTTATTATAGTCTTTTTATAAAAGGGCTGCGGTATAATTCTAAACTTAGTTAACTTTTTATCTAGTATATTATAATAGAGAAAGTTATTTTCTATAATTATAAAGCTTTAGAAACTTATATCTAGGAGTTAAGGTCCTTAAACCTTCCTATCCTTAATATTAAGCTATTAATATAGCTTATATTAAAAAAGGCTAGAACTAATAGGAACTAGAAAGATAATAGATAATATAGCTCTACCTATAAATAGGTAAGAATATTAAAAGTAGGCTTAAAAGATATATAAAATAATTTAGAGATCTAATTAAAAGAAATAATCTAAATTAGGTGCGGATTTACTAAAAGATACTAAAAACGAGGTATTAGATTATTAAGGTTTATATTATAATAATTCCTAAATAATACTAAGGTTTACTACGCTCCTCTCCTCTACGCTCTACTCTATAATCCTTTTATAATAAGCCTATATATTAAGGGGGCTTTATTAAAAGCTATATAGCTAAGTCTATTTTATCCTATTCTAATTATTACCTTAAGACTCTTTATAATATTATAGAGGAGATTCTTAAAAAATAAAGGAAACTACTTTATAGAAATAATAAATAAACCCTATTTATAAATCTACTCTATTAATAATATCTTCTAAGAGGGTAATCTTATTATTAAAAAAGTCCCTTAGGTTTAACTATCTTCTATTATAAGTTATACCTTAAAAGTAGCTTTATTACTTCTTCCTCTTTATTATACTCCTTATCTTATTCTACTCCTTAGTATAGCTAAAGCTACCCGCCCTATTATACTAAGCGCGAGAAGTTATAATAATACGCTCCCTTAGGTATATTCTATTTAATCTAATCTTACTAGTTAACCCTCTACTAGATATAATCTATATAATTATAGTTATATTTATTTAAAAGATTAGGTTACTTAGGATATAATAGTATATCTATAAGTATAGTTCTTAGGCGTAGCTTAATAGTTATATTATAACTTTATATTTATAAGACTTATAACTAAAGCTAATATCTAAGGTATTTAAGCTTATTATCTAGTATTTTAAATAAGGAGGATCTAGATAATACTAATAATTTATAAATAGGTTAACGAATATTTATTATAAGAGATAGCGTAATATTATTATTATTTCTAAAGTTTTCTATTTTATTATCTATACGTAAAGGAGTAAGAAGGCGTCGAGGGAAGAAAGGTACTTTCCTAAAGGTTTCTTAGCTTAATACGGTATCTTATAAAGCTATATTACTATTAATAATTAAGTTATAGAACTCCGTAGTAATTATAGATATATATTAGCTACCTAAGGGGATCTTAGAGCTAGTAAATAATATACTATTACTTAAGGTTATATTACTAAAATATAGTAATAGTAATCCTTCTTAAACTAGAGCCCTAGCCTATTAAATATACTAGAGGCTATAGATAAATCTATCCCTCTATTAAACTAAATTAACTATATAGGTATTAATTAATAAGAGCTTTTAGAGTTATTAAGGGGCTCCTATCTTATAATACTATATATTAAGGTCCTATATAGCCTTAATAAAGCGCTAATTACTATTCTAGTCCTATATAGAGTTATAATAGAAGTAGTAGCTAGTTAACTAGTTTATAAAGATCGCAGCTTAGTAATAGTTATTATAATTTAGTAAAAAGAAAGCCCTAGTAATATCTTAAAGATTCTTCGCCTCTACTCTTTTAAGCTCTATAGAAGCTATATTAATTTCTTTCCTAGGTTCTTAGGCTAGTTTATAGATTAGGGTATAGATATTATAAAAGTAGCCCTTAATTATAAACTTAAAAAAGGCTATAACCTCTAAATTATCTAGGTTTTCTTATCTTATAAGCTTCCCTTATATATTATAGAGGTCTAATAAATATTCTACCTAAGCTAAGGCCTCTGGCCACTGCATAGTGACTTTACCTGCTCAAGTGCAACAGACCTTCTAACTCCGCGCCTCCTGACAATACATAGCCATCGGCCCCGGTGTGGCGCGCGTCCGACTCTATAATATTCAGAGGGTTTGCTTGCGAGTAGTAGGAACGTATAGGGTTCCTATATTGTTTTCCTTAACTAGTAGAGGGTATAGGTTAAAATACCTATATAGTGTTTCCCGAATTATGCCTGCGAACTAGGTGAATTTATTGTAGTCTTTTTGCGAAGGGGCTGCGGCGTAATTCCGAGCTCAATTCTACCTAAGCTAAAGTTATAATAAGTAACCCTCTTATATATTAAGTTATTAAGTAATTTATAGATTCTTAGCTCTATTATATATACTATAAGACTACTAGTATAGGCTTATCTTTATTTAGTATAAGGTTCTTTTTAGGTCTTATAGTATTAAATACTACTAAGGTATTAGTAGGATTAAATATAATATCTCTTAGAGTAGTAGGGGCTAAGTAGGGTAATATAGATAATTCTATAAACTTAGGGTAGTTAAGATACTTTATAAAGTTAGCTAGTTATTATAAGTTATAATCCCTCTTCTACTTCTTATAGTTATTCCTTCTTCTTATATTCTAGATATTTAGTTCTTTTAATAATCCTTCCTCCCTATCTAACTCTTCTAGATTAATAAGAATTATTAAGCTAGTTTATAAATTAGTATCCTTAGGTACTAGTAGGTTAATATCTATCCTATTTAGAGCGGAGACCTCTAGGTTTATAAATCGTAAGGTATATTTAGCTACTTAATATTTAATATTTTCTTAAGCTATTCGTTTCTTAATATCTTTATTTCTTAATTTAAAGTATTAATTATATAGAAGTCTATTTACCCTTAGTTAGATCTAGTATCCTTTAGGAGGTATTCTATTAGTAAAAGCTATTAATAAATAATTAATCTAAGCTTAATACCTTATCTTAAGGGGCTACTTTAGTAGTACTAGGCTTCTAATTTATATAATAGACCTAAGCTAATTAATAAAGTATAGACTAGAGGCTTATAATAGAGGGTCTATATAGTAAAGTTTATTTAGGTATAGTTATCCTATTAAAACTTCCTTAGCTTTATATCTTAGTAAAAAGCTCCTAGTAATAAGTATTAGAGTCTATAGTTTTCCTTTAGCTCCCCCTTAACTACTAATTATTATAAAGCTAGTTTCTCCTATCTTATAAGTTAATTAGTAAACCTATAATAACTACTTAAATAAACTTAGGCGCTTATAGATAAGTAAGGAGTATATTAGAGGACTTAGCTTTAATTTAAATAACTATAATATCCCTTATATCTCTATTATTAAAATTATCTTCTATACCTCTAACTACCTTATAGTAGAGCAGTTAGCTAGGCTTAGTAAGCCTTATAAGGTAATAAATAAGTACTAAGATATCCTTAGCGTATATTAGAGTTACTAATTTAAGTATACTAATAGTATTAAATATACTAGCTATAACTTATTATAAGTATAAAGGGCGAATTATCTTCTCTACTACTTCTAAGTCTTATTCTAATGCTTGATAAGGATATATTTTAATATTATATTAAAAAGGTCTATCTAACTAGGGATATTATCCTTCTTAAGTAGAGGGCGCGTACTATATTTAATTAGCTAAGGCTAATAACTAAGCTTATTAAGAGGTCTAAAGCCTAGTATATCTCTATTATTTTATCCCTATACTTAAAACCTATTTATACTTAGTTTATTAGGTATAAGCTCTATTACTAGCCTAATTTTAAGGATAGGAAGGTTTAAGGATCTTAGCTCCTAGATATATATATTTAACGCTTAGTTATTATAAAGAATAACTTTCCTTATTATAATATATTAGGAGAAAAGTTAATAAGGGGTTAGTATAAGTAATTTATAGACTAAAAGGCTAAATAGAAGTAATATCTAAAGAAAAAGAGGAGCTATAGCATAGTAGTAATATTATATAGTTAATAGATAAATTAAGCTTAAAGGTAAATAATATATATATAAGAGAGAGAGACTAGAGGGTTTAAGGGGTTAGGAGTACGTTTTAATATCTATTAATTACTTTAATAATATAATAATTTATTAGTAGCTTATAAAAGGAATTATTAACTCCCCTCCCTTACTCTCCTTAGCTTTATTAAAATAAAACGAACTTAGGATAGAAAACCTATAATAAATAGAATAATAAACTAGGATAATTATATATAGGGAAAGAATAAAGAAGATAATAATTAGTAGTAGCTATTAAAACGAGTAGTATAGCTATAAATTAAATAAATATCCTCTTTTATCCTCTATTATTAACTTCTCCTCTTATAATAACTACCTTTACCTAGCTACTCTAATCTTTATCTAACTCCTTTATACTTTCTCTCTTTTATTTATAAATTATATCTCCTTATTATAGCTAATTATAACTTCCTTATCTTAGGTATTTAAAATACTATTTAACCTCGCCCTTATTATCTCCTATTAATAATAACTATCTAAATCCTTAGTCTTAATATCCCTATATCTAAAATAAAGAAAGATAATATACCTCTTTTTATCTAATATTCTAATAACTAACTTTAGGTATTCCTTCTCTTCCTATTATTATCGCTATACCTTCTAGCTAGTAATTATAATTCTTAAGTAGCTATAAGCCTTACTTAGCTTTAGCTTAATATTCCTAGTAATAAATACTTATAAGTAGCCTTTATATTATAAATATTCTCTAATAAAACTACTAAGGTAATAAGGCTAGCTACCTAGAAGGCTTATCTTAGTAAATAGGACTTTAAATAAATATTTAGGGTAACTAAGGGGTCTAGAGACTTCTATTATTAAATCTTTATCTATACTTCTATTACTTTCCTTACTAGCTTATAGGAAATAAAGGTCTTTTTATATATAGTAGCTATATATAGCTTATTTATTTAATCCTAAGGTAGTTATAATATAATACCTTATATCTACTATAAAGAGTAAGCCTATGCTACTAGGAACCCTATAACTAGTATTTATATCTATAAACTATACTTTAAATCTATCTCTAGACTAAGTACGCCTTATACTAACTACTTCTTCTATAAAACTTAAGAGAGTTACTTATATAATAATCTAAGTATCTATAAATACTATAGATATAGAATTAAGCGTAATAATAAAATAAGGAGGAGTAAAGAGTTTAATAGTATTAAGGAGATCCTATAGTTCTAAATTCTAATAGATACTATAGTAATAGCTATAGCTAAGTTTAACTTCTCGCTCTTTTATAATAAATATTATTAATAAGCCTAGGAATATTACCCTAAAGCTAGGTTTATATACTCTTATTACCCTTTTATAATAGAGCTACCTCTAGAGT
>JAVHLU010001451.1:0-30205 GCA_036785755.1 Colletotrichum ledebouriae
TAGAAAGGATTATTACTAATATTATATTATTTACTACTAAAGAGAAAGAGAAGGATACTTATAAAAAGGATTATATTAATTTTATACTTAGATATATTTTAACTATAGCTTTATAAACCTATTTATATATTACTTACCTCGATTTCTTATTATAACCTAACTAGCTTCTTATTTCCTTTTTCTTTTTACCCCCCTATATATTATATAAATATATTTAGAAATCCTATTCTCTTACTTTAATTCGTAATATAAAGCCCTAAGTAGTTTATAATTTCTATAAGGTTAAACTCTAGAGGTAGCCTTATTATAAAAGGGTAATAAGAGTATATAAACCTAGCTTTAGAGTAATATTCTAAGCTTATTAATAGTATTTATTATAAAGGAGCGAGAAGTTAAAACTTAGCTATAGCTATAATTATAATATCTATTAGAATTTAGGACTATAAGATCTCCTTAATACTATTAAACTCTCTGCTCCTCCTTACCTTATTATTATACTTAATTCTATACTTATAGCGTTTATAGATACTTAGGTTATTATATAAGTAACTCTCTTAAGCTTTATAGAAGAAGTAGTTAATATAAGGAGTACCTAGTATAGAGATATATTTAAAGTATAGTTTATAGATATACACGCTAGTTATAGGGTTCTTTATAGCATAAGCCTGTTCTTTATAATAAATATAGGGTACTATATTATTACTACTTTAGGATTAAATAAATAAGCTATATATAGCTACTACGCGCTAAAAGACCTTTATTTCCTATAGGCTAGCGAGGAAAGTAGTAGATATAGATAAAGACTTAATAGTAGAAGTCTCTAGACCCCTTAGTTACCCTAAATAGTTATTTAAAATCCTATTTACTAAGATAAGCTTTTTAAAAAGCTAGCCTTATTACCTTAGTAGTTTTATTAGAGAATATCTATGGTATAAAGGCTACTTCTAAGTATTTATTACTAAGGATATTAAGCTAAGGCTAAGTAAAGCTTATAGCTACTTAAGAATTATAATTATTAACTAGAAAGTATAGGGATAATAATAAGAAGGGAAGGAATACCTGAAGTTAGTTATTAAAGTATTAGATAAAAAGAATTATATTAGTTTTCTTTATTTTAAGTATAGGGATATTAGGACTAAGAACCTAGAGGGTTATTAAGTTCGGAATTACGCCGTAGCCCCTTCGCAAAAAGACTATACCAAATTTACCTAGTTCGTAAACATAATTCAGGAAATATTATATAGGTATTTTAACCTATACCCTCTACTAGTTAAGGAAGATAAAATAAGAACCCTATACGTTCCTATTACTCGCAAGTAAACCCTCTAAATATTACTATATAAAGTCGGACGCGCGCCGCACTAGGGCTAATTATATTAGAGCTAAACGGGCTACTAAGGCTCTCGTAGCCTAGAAAAGCTACTATATAAGATAACTCCTTAACCCAAAAGGTTAACCTTCTAGCAAGGTACTAAAAGTGCTATAAAAGCTACTATATAAGATAACTCCTTAACCTAAAAGGTCGACCTTCTAGTAAGGTATTAAAAATAAATACTATTATATAAGAGGTAACTCCTTAACTAAAGAGGTCTTTCCTAAGAGGTTCTTATAGCTAGAGGTATAAGAAGCTCTATAAGCAAGGCCTTATACCTCTCCCTCTTCCTTATCCTTATCTAACTTATAATAAATCCTTAACTATATTAATACTAGACCTTATATATAAAATCGCTAAGATTATACGAGGTATACCTTTTAATATAAAAAATATATAAGAGCTTATTAGAGAGTTTAGTATTAATATAATTAATAAAACCCGCTCCTTCCTAAACTACTCTATTATATATAAAGAGTATATTATTAGTATAGCCCTTAAGAGGGCTCTTATTAACACCCCTTAAGGGGATACTTATTATTATATTATAGCTAAGTAAGTAGATTTAGTAGTAGAAGCTAAGTAGGTTATTATATACCCTATAGATTAGCCCTTCTTAAAGTAGGTCCTCCGTACTATTAAGGCAGAGGTAGCTAAAGCCCCTTAGGGCTTAAATATTAGTAAGTATAGCTTACGCCGACTAATAGAGAGAGCGTTGCTAATAATAGTATAGTAAAGATAGTAACGACTTCTAGTAGACGAAGCGGTAATAGAGGCGGTATTAGTAGCGCGGGTAGTATATAAGAGGATAAGTTAATAGTTTTATAATCTATTAAATAATTAAAAACCACGTTATTATTAATATAAAGTTAAAGATCGTAAGGGTATCTAGTATAATAGGCACGTATAAGTATAGCTATAGTTAGGAAAGGATCACGTGACTGAAGGCTATATATTGTTAGGAGGCGCAGAGTTAGAAGGCCTATTGCACTTAAGCAGGTAAAATCACTATGCAGTAGCTAGAGGCTAACCTAGAGGGTTATTATTAATAAGAGATAATAAGAGCGAGGTTAATTAATATTTTTAATACCTAAGATAAGGAAGTTATAATTAGCTATGATAAGAAGATATAATTTATAAATATAAGAGAGAAGGTATAAAAGAGTTAGATAAAGATTAAAGTAACTAAGTAAAAGTAGTTATTATAAGAGGAAAAGTTAATAATAAAAGATAGAAGAGGATATTTATTTAATTTATAACTATACTACTCGTTTTAATAGCTATTACTAACTATTATTTCCTTTATTCTTTCCCTATATATAACTACCCTAATTTACTATTCTATTTATTATAGGTTTTTTATCCTAAGTTTATTTTATTTTATTAAAGCTAAGGAGGATAAGGGAGGAGAATTTATTATTTCTTTTATAAGCTACTAATAAATTATTATATTATTAAAGTAGTTAATAGATATAAAAACGCACTCCTAACCCCTTAAACCTCCTAGTCTCTCTATACTTTATATATATAGTATTTACTTTTAAGCTTAATTTATTAAGCTCGGAATTACGCCGCAGCCCCTTCGCAAAAAGACTATAATAAATTCACCTAGTTCGTAGGTATAATTTAGGAAATACTATATAGGTATTTTAACCTATATCCTCTACTAGTTAAGGAAAATAATATAGGAACCCTATACGTTCCTACTACTTATAAGTAAAACCTTATATAAAGTTAGACGCGCGCTATACTAGGGCTAATTATATTAGAGCTAAACGGGCTACTAAGGCTCTTATAGTAACGCCCTCGCTAAACCTTCTAGTAAGGTAAAAGCTACTATATAAGATAACTCCTTAACCTAGAAGGTTAACCTTCTAGTAAGGTATTAAAGGTAAATACTACTATATAAGAGGTAACTCCTTAACTAGAGAGGTCTTTCCTAAGAGGTTCTTATAGCTAGAAGTATAAGAAGCTCTGCTATTATAAGCAGGGCCTTATACCTCTCCCTTATCCTTATCCTTATCCCTTAATTATATTAGTATTAGACCTTATATATAAATATACTAAGCCTAAGCGAGGTATGCCCTTTAGTATAAATAATATAGAGGGGATTACTAGAGAGTTTAACCTTAATATAATTAATAAAACCCGCTCCTTTATTAACTACTCCGCTATATATAAAGAGCGTATTATTAATATAGCCCTTAAGAGGGCTTATTTTAATACCCCTATAAGGGACTCTATAAAGCGCGATAGTATTAGAGCTAAGTAAGTAAACTTAGTAGTAGAAGTTTAGCTAGTTATTATATACCCTATAGAATAGCCCTTCTTTAAGTAGGTCCTCTATATTACTAAGGTAGAAGCAGCCTAGGTAACCTAGGCTTATTAGGGGAATATTAGTAAGTACGGCTTATACTAACTACTTTAATATAGAAGGAGCGTTTCTAATAATAGCATAGCTAGTAGACGAAGTAGTAATAGAGGTAGTATTTAATAGTAGCGTAGGTAGTGCGCGAGAGGAAAAGTCGATAGTTTCGTAGTTTAAATAATTAAACACTACGTTATTATTAATATAAAGTTAAAGATCGTGAGGCTATTTAGTATAACGGGTATATATAAGTGCGGCTATAGTTAGGAGAGTTACGATCACGTGACTAAAGGCTATGTAGTATTAGGAGGCGCGGAGTTAGAAGGTCTATTGCACTTAAGCAGGTAAAATCACTATGCAGTGGCTAGAGGCCAAGCTTAATTTATATATTAACTATATAATACTAATTACTAAATTAAAGCTCCTTCTTTTCTTTAGATATTACTTCTATTTAGCTCTTTAGTTTATAAATTATATATACTTACCCCTTATTAACCTTTCTCTTAATATATTATAATAGGGAAAGTTATCCTTTATAATAATAAAGTATTAGATATATATATCTAGGAGCTAAGATCTTTAAACCTTCCTATTCTTAAAATTAGGCTTTTAATAAAGCTTATACTTAGTAAACTAAGTATAAGTAGGTTTTAGGTATAGGGATAAAATCATAGAGATATCCTAGGCTTTAGACCTCTTAATAAGCTTAGTTACTAGCCTTAGAAAATTAAATATAATACATACCCTCTACCTAGGAAGGATTATATCCCTAGTTAAATAAACCCTTTTAATATAATATTAAAATATATCCTTATTAAGTATTAGAATAGGAGCTTAGAAGTAATAGAGAAGACGATTTACCCTTTATACTTATAGTAAGTTAAAGCTAGTATAATTAATACTATTAGTATACTTAAAATAGTTACTCTAATATATACTAAGGATATCTTAGTAGTTACTTATTACCTTATAAGGCTTAATAAGCCTAGCTAACCGCTTTATTATAAGATAGTTAGAGGTATAGAAGATAACTTTAATAATAGAGATAGGAGGGATATTATAATTACTTAAATTAAAACTAAGTCCCCTAATATACTCCTTATTTATCTATAAGCGCCTAAGATTATTAAATTAGTTATTATAAGTCTACTAATTAATTTATAAAATAGGAAAAACTAGTTTTATAACAATTAGTAGTTATAAAGAGGAGCTAAAGGATAACTATAGATTTTAATACTTATTACTAGGAACTTTCTATAAAATTATAAAGCTAAGGAAGTTTTAATAAAATAGCTATACCTAATTAAACTTTAATATATAGACCTTCTATTATAAGCCTCTAGTTTATACTTAATTAATTAGCTTAGGTCCTTTATATAAATTAGAAGCCTAATATTACTAAAGTAGCTTATTAAAATAAGATATTAAGCTTAAATTAATTATTTATTAATAGCTTTTACTAATAAAATACCTCCTAAAGGATACTAGACCTAACTAAGAGTAAATAGATTTCTATATAATTAATATTTTAAATTAAGAAATAAGGATATTAGGAAAAGAATAGCTTAAGAAGATATTAAATATTAAGTAGCTACGTATACCCCTTAATTTATAAACCTAGAGGTTTCCTCTCTAAATAGGATAGATATTAGCTTACTAGTACTTAAGGATATTAATTTATAAAATAATCTAATAATTCTTATTAATCTAGAAGAGTTAAATAAGGAGAAAGAATTATTAAAAAAGCTAAATATCTAGAATATAAGAAGAAGGAATAACTATAAGAAGTAAAAGAGGGATTATAACTTATAATAACTAGCTAACTTTATAAAATATCTTAACTACCCTAGGTTTATGAAACTATTTATATTACCCTACTTAGCCCCTATTACTTTAAGAAATATTATATTTAACCTTATTAATATATTAATAGTATTTAATATTATAAGACTTAAAAGGAACCTTATATTAAATAAAGATAAGCTTATACTAGTAATCCTATAATATATATAATAGAGCTAAGAATCTATAAATTACTTAATAACCTAATATAGAAGAGGGTTATTTATTATAACTTTAGCTTAAGTAGAATATTTATTAGACCTCTATAATATATAAGGGAAGCTTATAAGATAAGAAGAATTAGATAATTTAGAGGTTATAGCCTTTTTTAGGTTTATAATTAAGGGCTACCCTTATAATATCTATACCCTAATCTATAAACTAGCTTAGTAACCTAGGAAAGAGATTAATAAGGCTTCTATAGAGCTTAAAAAGGTAGAGGTAAAGAATCTTTAGGATATTACTAAGGCTTTCTTTTTATTAAACTATAATAACTATTAC
Source organism: Colletotrichum ledebouriae (assembly GCA_036785755.1). NCBI lineage: Eukaryota > Fungi > Ascomycota > Sordariomycetes > Glomerellales > Glomerellaceae > Colletotrichum > Colletotrichum ledebouriae. The sequence goes on from JAVHLU010001451.1 coordinate 6,084, forward strand.
TAAGTTGCGATTTCTATAGATTAGTTAACTAGCTACTACTTCTATTATAACTCTATATAGGACTAGAATAATAATTAGTACTTTATTAAGGCTATATAGGACCTTAATATATAGTATTATAAAATAGGAGCCCCTTAATAACTCTAGAAGCTCCTATTAATTAATACTCATATAGTTAATTTAGTTTAATAGAGGGATAGATTTATATACAGCCTCTAATATATTAAATAAGCTAGAGCTCTAATTTAAGAAGGATTACTATTACTATATCTTATTAGTATAACCTTAAGTAATAGTATATTATTTACTAACTCTAAGATCCCCTAAGTTAGCTAATATATATCTATAATTACTATGAAGTTCTATAAGTTAACTATTAATAGTAGTATAGCTCTATAAGAAACCTTATTAAGCTAAGAAGACTTTAAGAAAGTACCTTTCTTCCCTTTATACCCTCCTACTCCTTTACTTATAAGTAGTAATATAATAAACTTTAGAAATAATAATAGTATTATACTATCTCTTATAATATATATTCCTTAACTTATTTATAAATTATTAGTATTATCTAGGTCTACTTTATTTAAAATACTAGATAATAAGCTTAAATACCTTAGATACTAGTTTTAGTTATAAGTCTTATAAACGCTAAGTCGTAGTATAACTATTAAGCTATACTTAAGAACTATACTTATAGATATACTATTATATCCTAAGTAACCTAACTTTTTAAATAAGTATAACTATAGCTATATAGACTATATCTAGTAGAGGATTAACTAGTAGGCCTAGATCGAGTAGAATATACCTAAGGGAGCGTATTATTATAACTTCTAACGCTTACTATAATAGGGCGGGTAGTTTTAACTATACTAAAGATTAGAGTAGGATAAGTAGTATAATAAAGGGAAAGAGGTAATAAGGCTATTATTAAAATATAACTTATAATAGAAGATAGTTAAACCTAAGGGACTTTCTTAATAATAAGATTACCTACCTAGAAGATATTATTGATAAAATAGATCTATAAATAGAGTTTATTTACTATTTTTATAAAATAGTTTGATTTATTTTTTAAGACTCTCCTTTATAATATTATAAAGAGTTTTAAGGGGATAATTATAATAAGATAAAATAGACTTAGCTATATAGCTTTTAAAAAAGCCCCCTTAATATATAGGCTTATTATAGGAAGACTATAGAGTAGAGTATAGAGGAGAGGAGCGTAATAAACTTTATTATTATTTATAGATTATTAGAATAAAGACCTTAATAATTCTATATCTCGTTTTTAAGTATTTCCTTAGTAAACCTATACTTAATTTAGATAATCTCTTTTTAATTAGATCTATAAATTATTTTATATATCTTTTAAGCTTACTTTTAATATTCTTACCTATTTATAGGTAGAGCTATATTACTTATTATCTTTCTAGTTCCTATTGTTTCTAGCCCTTTCTAGTATGCCTTTTAATTAGGTACTTAAGGTCCTAGGAGGGATTAAGTAGATCCTAGCTACTACTTAAATACTAAGGTTTAGGGTTTAATCAATAGCCGAGATAGCTAGGTTTAATTAAGCCTCTTTAGTCTATAATATTATTATTTTATTATGGTATTATATGGGTTATAAGGTAGAAGATAGTATAGCTGTGATTAGGTAGACAGCTCCCTTATTACCCACGTTATAGAACTATAAGGTAATATATTAGGTTATAGATAATTAATATCTAACTAGGAGGCTCTGCGCGGAGGCGCGCGGGAGCGTCCTATAAATAATACTAGGTAGTAACTAATAGCAATATATAGGATATAACTATAGTATAGTAATAATTTAGAATCTATAGGTACCTTATAAGGAAGTAGGGCTAGCGAGCTATATTTACTTAAGCTATATATCTCTAGTAATAACTTTAAGCTCTAACTTAATAATAAGGGCTAGCTTATATACTACTTAAATTCTATAGATACCTTATGAAAAGAATAAGTAAGTAAGTCCTAGAAAGCTGAAAGGTAATCCTTAATAATAAGAGCTTTATATTATATTCTAAGCTTTTATTTATTAAGTCTAGTAATAACTAGCTTTATTTAATAGGAATAAGGGTATAAATATATAAATAAATACCTAATATCTACTTAAAGAAATAGACTTTCTTATTAGGACATATAATAGAGATAAGTATTAAATAAGTAAATAATATCGTAATCTTATTACATAATACTCTCCTCTTAATATATAGCCTTTTATATACCTCCTACTCTTATTAAAGCTGTATATACTTAGAGAAATAGGAGGTAAGTATATTATAAGCTATATCAATAAGTAGCTTTTTATTTTTATACCTTTTATATTAGTTAGAATATGTAGATATCTTATAAAGAAGTAGTATTAATAAGCTATATTTACTTAAGCTATATATCTCTAGTAATAGCTTTAAGCTACTTAGGCCCTTAGATCTAATTTAATAATAGGGGTTAGCTTATATATAACTTGTACTTTATAAGTATCTTATAAAAGGATAAGTAAAGGGGTCTTATAAAGCTTAAAAGTAGTCGTTAATAATAAGAGCAAGAGGAAAAGGAGACGTTTTCCTCTCTAGTAGAGATTTCGCTAGTTTATAAGGAACTAATAAGTAGGCCCTAGGTAGGCCCTAAGTAGCCCCCTTAAAATAATAAATCTAGGTAGAAGCCTAAGTAGGCTTAACCTAGGTATAGCTTATAATACTATCCCCTTTCCTAGCTAGTCCGCCCCTAGGCATATACTAGGTTATTACTATTATTATTAAATAGCTTAGATAAAGCCTTATATTTATTTATTATACTAATCCCTATTATAACCTGTATACTCTCCTAGGTAGGCTTCATATACCCCTCCTACTTAACTAGGACCTTATACCTCTACTCTCGCTTAACTACTTTCTACTATACTATATATGTCTCCTCTATATACTACTTAAACTTACTATTATTAGCTATAAATAATAGTAGCTAGGGATCTACTCTTATTTAAATAAGTAGGGGGTCCTCTAGTACTCTCTAGAAGAGGTTAATATAGAAGCTCGAGTAGATATTACTAGGAATATCTAGTTTAATAATATAAGGTCTTAGGACCCTTATTATAATATACTTATAATATAACTATAATAACTTCTTACTAAGCCAAGGGCTCTTATAGTTAGCTATTAAGAGCTAAACCCTATTACTTACTTAGTACTCCTCTAAAGGTATCCTATGCTAGTTTATATTCTCCTCGCTATATTATTAAGCTATTATAGTATTTACTTAGATAAAGTCTACTACCTCCTATAGCTTAGTTACTAGGAGGGTAGTTATTATATCTCTAGAGGAGGTCTCTTATAATTCATTATAACTAATATAGGGTTAGTATAGTATTTATATTCTAAGAAGAATAATAAGAGCCTAGTTATATTACTAACCCTATTTTAAAGCGCTAGCTAAGTCGTAAGTAATAGCTATCCCTAGTTATCCTATATCTAACTTATCAATATCTATAAGATAGCTTATATCTCCTAGTTTTACCTTTTAGTACTAATATTAATTCATAGGTAGTATATAATACTTAATAATCTCTTTATACTAAGAGAGGAGTAAAGTTTAGCTTAGAAGTAGCTTACTTAATTAGATTTATAATTACTATTAATATTATATAGGAATTTATAAAACTAGAAGTAATAGGTAAGGAACTAGTAGGTATAAGCTTCTAACTCTATAATACGTATCTTGTCTAGTATTACTAACTTACCTAGCTTATTTATTCTAACCTGTAAGTATTAGTTAGTATTATTCTTTATAAGTAGTAGGTTTATAATAAAGTCTATTAGTAGGTTTAAGTATAACTAGGTAGGTATTAATAGGGGCTTTAGGAAACCCCTCTTAGTATACCTCTTGATATATATCCCTCTATTGAGTTCGGAATTACGCCGCAGCCCCTTCGCAAAAAGACTATAATAAATTCACCTAGTTCGCAAGCATAATTCAGGAAATACTATATAGGTATTTTAACCTATACCCTCTACTAGTTAAAGAAAATAAGATAGGAACCCTATACGTTCCTACTACTTATAAGTAAACCCTTTAAATATTATAAAGTTAGACGCGCGCTATACTAGGGCTAATTATATTAGAGCTAAACAGGCTACTAAGGCTCTCGTATTAATACCCTCGCTAAACCTTCTAGTAAGGTAAAAGCTACTATATAAGATAACTCCTTAACCTAGAAGGTTAACCTTCTAGTAAGGTAAACGCTACTATATAAGAAGTAACTCCTTAACTAAAGAGGTCTTTCCTAAGAGGTTCTTATAGCTAGAAGCATAAGAAGCTCTACGAGCAGGGCCTTATACCTCTCCCTCTTCCTTATCCTTATCCCTTAACTATATTAGCACTAAACCTTATATATAAATACGCTAAGCCCGAGCGAGGTATACCCTTTAGCATAAATAACGCGGAGGGGGTCGCTAGAGAGTTTGGCCTCGATGCGATCGATAATATATCCCTCTATAAATATTATAGTTCCTTATAAATCTCTATATTATTTATAATTATCCTAGCTAGTAGATCTACTAGCTTATTATTTCTAAAATATTATTATAGCCTAGGTAGGTAGTTATACTTAAGTTAAAGCTTTATTAGATAATCTTTATATAGAGCTCCCCTAGTAGGTTATTATTACCCTCCCTACTAAGTACTTATAACCTCCCTCTAAATATTAGCCTCTCCTAATTATTAATATTATACTTTTTAATTTAAACCTTAGCTCTTATATCTAATAGAACGCTCTAAAGCTAGTAAGTAACTATATAATATATAGCTTTATATATTATATCCTTGTTTTTAATCTCTAGCTATAATAACTATAGTGTAGAGTTATTATTAAAAGCTATAATACTTAGGATATTAATATAACACTTTTAACTTCTCCTTACTAGGGGGCTAGCTATAGGGTTCCTATAGGGGTAAGCGTAGTTTATTATTAGCTATAAGACCCTCCCCTATTTCTAGTTATTATCCTACTCTTATAATATATCCTATTCTCTCTAAGAGAGAGTATTAAGGGCAATTACCTCCCTTTTAGAGTAGTATTTAAGATTAAAGTTATATTAGAATAGTTCCTCTACTTACTAGCTCTAGTACTTTATAAAGTATTACTTCTTTATAAAGTATTTAAGCCCCTAGTAGTTTATTAGTATCTTAAAGGAGGTTATCTTATATAGCTTTATACTCTGTATATATAAGTAAGAAAGAATTACTAGGAGCCCTTTATTATAAATAAAGTAGTTATACTTTATAAGCGGCCTCTAGCTACTACATAGTGATTTTACCTGCTCAAGTGCAATAGACCTTCTAACTCCGCGCCTCCTAATAATATATAGCCTTGAGTTACGGAATTATAACTCTCCCAACTATAGGTGCACTTATATATACCTATAGACTTATAGACTTTGAATTAATATTAATAATAACGTGGTTTTTAATTATTTAAACTATAAAACTATCGACTTATCCTCTTATATACTACCTACGCTACTAATACCGCCTCTATTACTACTTTACCCGCTAGTAGCTATGCTATCGTTAGTAACGCTCTCTCTATATTAAAGTAGTTAGTATAAGCCGTACTTACTTACCCCTAATAGGCCTAGGCTACCTCTGCCTTGATAGTATAGAGGACCTACTTAAAGAAGGGCTACTCTATAGGGTATATAATAACCTACTTAGCTTCCGCTACTAAGTCTACCTACTTAGCTATAATATTATTATATATTATAAGGCCCCTTAGAGGTGTATTAAGGCGAGCCCTCTTAAGGGCTATACTAATAATATACTCTCTATATATAGTAGAGTAATTAATAAAGGAGCGGGTTTTATTAATTATATTAATACTAAACTCTCTAGTAATCCCTTATGCGTTATTTATACTAAAGGGTATACCTTACTTAAGCTTAGCATATTTATATATAAGGTTTTGTACTAATATAGTTAAGGATTTATTATAGGTTATAGGTATACCTAGGACTTCGTAAATAAGGATAAGGAAGAGTGAGAGATACAAGGTCCTGCTCGTAGTAGTAGAGCTTCTTATACTTCTAGCTATAGGAACCTCTTAGGAAAGACCTATTTAGTTAAGGAGTTATCTCTTATATAGTAGTATATATCTTACTAGAAGGTAGGTTAAGGAGTTATCTCCTATAGTAGCTTTCGTAGCACCTTACTAGAAGGTTAACCTTTTAAGTTAAGGATTTATCTTATATAGTGGCCTTTCTAGGCTATAAGAGCTTTAGTAGCCTATTTAGCTCTAATATAATTAGCCCTAGTATAGCGCGTATCTAACTTTATATAGTAATATTTAGAGCGTTTACTTCTAAGTAGGAATATATAGGGTTCCTATATTATTTTCCTTAACTAGTAGAGGTTATAGGTTAAAATACCTATATAGTATTTCCTAAAATATACCTACGAACTAGGTAAGTTTATAATAGTCTTTTTATAAAGGGGCTGCGGCGTAATTCCGAACTTAATACTTTATAAGCGAGAGCTTCTATAGGTAGATTACTACTAGGCGCTAAATACTCTCCAGGTTAGCTTAGGAGAGTATCTCTCCTAGTATAAATCCTAAATGATTAGTTTTAATAATAGTTTTATTTTCTAAGTTAAACTAGTAGAGTACTAGGTAGGTATTAAAAAGCTATTTAAGCTATAAAAAGGCTTATTCTTAGTTGTCCCTCTATTTAAATATTATATCCTTTTTAATAAGTAATATAAGTAGTCTAATAATATCCCTATACCCTAATATAAATATATTATAATAGTTTAGAAACCTTAGGAAGCTCTAGACCCCTTTTAGAGAGATAAGGGGTAGCTAGTTAATAATTACCTAGAGTTTCTTAAGGGTATAAGAGAGACCCTCTCTTATAATTATAATAAACCCTATATACTTAACCCTTTTAACTAGGAACTTATACTTTATAGACTTAAGGTTTAGTTTAATATTTACTAGCCTCTAGAGGACTTCCTAGACTTTCTCCTTATAGTCTTTCTTTATTTTATTAGAGTAGATTAATATATTACTTATATAAATAGTAATAAAATTATTATAGAAATCCTATAGAGTATTATTAATATACTACTAGAATCTAGTAGGGGTATTAATTAAGCTAAATATAAAAATTATTTACTTAAATAATCTATACTAGGTATAAAATATAGTTCTCTCTTAATACCTCTATTACTCTTAGCTTATAGAAGGCTATTACTATATTTAACTTAGTATACTACTTAGCTATACTTATGTAATATAATATCTTAGACATTAGTAAGAGGGGGTAGTAGGTTTCCTTAGTAATTATATTAAGGGCTTTATAGTTAATATAGAAATTAACCTCTCTACCTAGCTTCCTTATAAAAGGTATTAATACTCTGGCTAGTAAGCTACTAACTTTAATAAACGCCTTATCTAGGAGGCTTTATAAGGTCTCCTTAAGTACTAATAGCTCTTCTCTTAATATATTATAGAGGGGGCCCTAAAGAAGTAGGGGTTCCTTTTTATTTAATTCTAATATAAGGGTAATCTAGTAATTTACTCTAGGTTACTTTAGGGGTAGTAAATAAGCCTTATTAGGAATAAATAAGTTAGGGAACTCCCTTAATACCTAGCTTGATAAATAGTATTATTAATCCTCTTGTAGCTTTAGGTTTAAGGCTCTTTTAATATTAGGTTTAAGGCTTTTTTAATATTAGCTAAGCTAATAGCTTATACTAATACCTCTATAATACCCTCCTAGTACTTACTCTATTATCTTACTAGGTATTAGTAGATTATAGAGAATAAGGGTGCGTTAAGGAACCTTATAGCCATTATTTTCTTCATAAGAAGCGTTTCTTCTTAGTCCTTTAGGTATAACCTAATATACCCCTTTTTATAGTATACTTAGTAAGCTATAGTATTATAAATAACCTAGTTCTATTTTATCTAGGGGCGCCCTAAGAGGATATTAGGGTTTAAGCTATTAATTATATATATAAAGCTATATTAAATATAATTACTTATCTCTAAGTTGAATATTACTATACCTAGAGTATTACTTATATATATAAAATAAAGGTATTAAGCTAGGGAAAGGTAAGTTATTATATAAGTATATCTTAGCCTCTGGCTACTGCATAGTGATTTTACCTACTTAAGTATAGTAGACCTTCTAAATCCGCGCCTCCTGATAGTACATAGCCTTCGGTCACGTGATCGTAACCTTCCTAACTATAGCTGCCCTTATATATACCCGTTATACTAGATAGCCTCATGATCTTTAACTTTATATTAATAATAACGTAGTTTTTAATTATTTAAACTATAAAACTATCGACTTTTCCTCTTATATACTACCTGCGCTGCTATTAAATACTACCTCTATTACCGCTTCGTCTGCTAGAAGTCGTTACTATCTTTACTATACTATCGTTAGTAACGCTCTCTCTATTCGGCGTAAGCTATACTTATTAACCCCTAAGGGGCCTAGGCTACCTCTACCTTAATAGTGCGGAGGACCTGCTTAAAGAAGGGCTACTCTATAGGGTATATAATAACCTACCTAGCTTCTACTACTAAGTCTACTTACTTAGCTATAATATAATAGCGAGTATCCCCTCTAGGGGTATTAATAAGAGCCCTCTTAAGGGCTATATTAATAATACGCTCTTTATATATAATAGAATAATTAAAAAAGGAGCGGGTTTTATTAATTATATTAATACTAAACTCTCTAGCGAGCTCTTATATATTATTAGTATTAAAGGGCGTGCTTTATATAGGTTTAGCGTTTTTATATATAGGGTCTAGTATTAATATAGTTAAGGGATAAGGATGAGGAAGAGGGAGAGCTATAAAACCCTACTTCTAATAGCAGAGCTTCTTATACTTCTAGCTATAAGAACCTCTTAGGAAAGACCTCTTTAGTTAAGGAGTTACCTCTTATATAGTAATATTTACTTTTAATACCTTATTAAAAAGTTAACCTTTTAGGTTAAGGAGTTATCTTATATAGTAGCTTTTACTTTTAATATCTTACTAGAAGGTTAACCTTTTAAGTTCAGGAGCTATCTTATATAGTAGTTTTTATAGCACCTTACTAGAGGGTTTAGCGAGGACGTTGCTATAAGAGCCTTAGTAGCCTATTTAGCTCTAATATAATTAGCCCTAGTGCAGCGCGCGTCCGACTTTATATATAAGGGTTTACTTGCGAGTAGTAGGAACGTATAGGGTTCCTTTATTATTTTCTTTAACTAGTAGAGGGTATAGGTTAAAATACCTATATAGTATTTCCTAAATTATACTTGCGAACTAGGTGAATTTGTTATAGTCTTTTTGCAAAGGGGCTGCGGCGTAATTCCGAACTTAATATAAGTATTTCTCCTAGTATTTACTAGGATATAAGCTAGATATCTTCTATTAACTCTAATTTAAATAATAATAAGCTTATTATTAGCTAGTTATTTTTATTTATTATCCTCTTAACTTAATATCTCCTCTTTAGTAAGCTCTAGGGCTTAATCTTACTCTAGGGTTAATCTTTTCCTAACTCCTTATCTTCTTCTAAGGAGTTAGCTACTACCTAGTAGTTATTTATAACTTTATAATATATAGGTTTTTCTTTTAAGGTTTTTACTTTTATAGCCCTGGGTAGTTAGTTCTCTTTATTAGAATAGCGCTAAGTAATATACCCTCTAACTCTATAAATCTTATAAGTATAGGAGTCCCTTATACTAGTTATTAGTATTATACTAGGGAGGTACTTAAGGAGGACCTAGAGTTTTAATAGTTATAATATCTTACCTCTTTAACTCAAGAGATATATATAGCTCTAGTTATATAAGTATCCCCTTTAGGGTCCTTAGTAATAAATCTCTAGTAAGTTACTAGGTAGTTACTAGGGGCTTTTTAGCGCTCTATTTTCTATATGCCCTCCGTTAGGAAGGTTAATCTTTACCTTTTAAGAAGCCAAGCCTGCTTAAGAAAAAGAGCTCTCTTATTACTATTAAACCCTTATATATTAAAAACTTAATTCTAATTAGTCTTTTAAAGATTTAAGCTAATTTATCCTAAGTTTAGATAAATATAGGTCTATATAGCTAGGTTTAGTCTATATTACTCTTATTAGCTTTTATTAGCTTTTATTAGCTCTTATTAGCTCTTAATTAATAATCCCTCTATATATAATAAGGCTCTAGGTAGTAGCTACTAAGAATAAGTACTTACTACTATATCTATACCTTTATTAAGGTTGGATAGAGTTAGCTATAACTAGACTTAGTAAATAAAACTTTAAAATATAATTTAAAGGAGTTATTAAGCATTAGTTTTAATAAGGTAGGTATTAAGGGTTATATTTAATTTTTAAAATATCTCCTTATTTATTTTCTTTATAAGGTACTTATAGATTTTAAGTAATATATAAGCTATAAAGATAAATAGCTACTCCTTAGTATAGCCTTTAGTATACTTACTTTCTACTTTTTATTATCTTTCTTAGTATATATAGCTCTAATAAGAGTAGGAGGTATATAAAAGACTATATATTAAGAAGAGAGTATTATATAAAGAGTATACTATATTATTCGCTTATCTAGTGATTATTCTTATTATAAATTCTAATAAGAAAGTCTATTTCTTTAAGTATATAATAAGTACTTACTACGAGGGGTTAGACTTAAGTTTATTTAAAAGGAGGTCGCTATAGTACTATTTATTTAAGCTAAAGAGGAAAAGGGGAAGTTTTCCTCTCTAGTAGAGATTTCGCTAGTCTATAGGGAATAACTAAATAAGCCCTAGGTAGGCCCTAGGTAGCTCCCTAAGGTATTAAACCTAAGTAAAAGCCTAGTTAGGCTTAACCTAGGCGTAGCTTATAATATTATCCCCCCTCCTAGCTAGTCCCCCCCTAGGTATAAGCCGGGTTATTATTATTATTTATAAGTAGCTTATATAGGGCTTTATACCTACTTACTATAGTAATGATTGTAATAGCTTCTATAGGCTGCTAAGTAGGCTCTATATACCCCTCCTACTACTTAACTAGGACCTCGCGCTTCTAACCTTAGCTAACTACTTTCTATTATATTATATATATCTCCTCTATATACTACTTAAATTCGCTATTATTAGCTATAATTAGTAGTAGCTAGGGGTCTATCCTTATCTATATAAGTAAGGGGTCCTCTAGTGCTCTCTAGAAGAGGTCTATATAGAACCTCGGGTAGATATTACTAGGTATATCTAACTTAATAACGTATAGGCTTAGGACTCCTATTATAATATATTTATAATATAATTATAATAGCTTCTTACTAGGCTTAGAGCTCTTATAGTTAGCTATTAAAAGCTAAACCTTATTACTTACTTAGTACTTCTCTATAAGTATTCTATACTAGTTTATATTCTCCTTACTATATTACTAAGTAGTTATAATACTTACTTATATAAAGTGTATTACCTCCTATAATCTTATTACTAGGAGGGTAGCTACTATATCCCTAGAGGGGGTCTCCTCTACTATATTATTTATAATAAGTATAAGGTTAGTATAATACTTATATTTAAAGAAAAATAGCAAGAGCTTAGTTATATTACTACCCTTATTATAGAGTATTAGCTAAGTAGCAGGTAGGAGCTACCCCTAGTTATTCTATACTTAGGTTATAAATACCTATAGGATAGGTTATATCTCCTAGTTCTACCTCTTAGTATTACCATTAGTTTATAAGTAGTATATAGTACTTAATAGCCTGCTTATATTAGTAAGGTAGTAGAGTTTAGCTTAGAAGTAGCTTACCTAATTAGACCCTCGATTACTAACGATATTATATAGGAACCTATAGAACTAGAAGTAGGAGGTAGGGAACTAGTAGGTATAAGCTTCTACCTCTATAATACCTTTTTCCTTTAATATTACTAACTTACCTAGCTTATTTATTATAACCTATAAGTATTAGCTAGTATTATCCTTTATAAGTAGTAAGTTTATAATAAAGTCTATTAAGAGATCTAAGTATAAGTAGGTAGGTATTAATAAGGGCTTTAGGAAGCCCCTCTTAGCTTACCTCTAGATATATATCCCTCTATAGCTATCGTAGTTCCTTATAAATCTCTATACTATTTATAATTATCCTAGCTAGTAGAACTACTAGCTTATTATTTCTAGTATACTATTATAGCCTAAGTAGGTAGTTATACTTAAGTTATAGCTCTATTAAATAATCTTTATATAGAGCTTACCTAGTAGGTTATTATTATCCTCCTTACTAGGTACTTATAGTATCCCTCTAAATATTAGCCTCCTCTAACTATTAATATTATACTTACTAATTAAAATATTAGCTTTAATATCTAGTAGGAAGCTCTAAAGCTACTAAGTAACTATATAGTATATAGCCTTATATATTATATCTTTTTTTATAGTTTCTAGCTATAGTACTTATAGTTTAGGGTTACTATTGAAGACTATAGTATCTAGGATATTAATATAGCTCTTTTAACTTCTCCTTACTCAGGGGCTAGCTATAAAGTCTCTATAAGGGTAGGCGTAGTTTAGTATTAGCTATAAGACTCTCCCCTATTTCTACTCGTTATCTTACCCTTATAGTATATCTTATTCTCTCTAAGAGAAGGTATTAGGAGCTATTACTTCCTTACTAGGGCGGTATTTAATAATAAAGTTATACTAAGATAGCTCCTCTACTTACTAGGTCTAGCGCTATATAAGGTACTATTTCTTTATAAAGTATTTAAGCTCCTAGTAATTAGTTAATACCTTAAAAGTAGTTATATTATATAGCTCTACTCTCTATATATATAAGTAAGAAAGAATTACTAGGAGCTCCTTATTATAAATAAAGTAGTTATACTCTATAGGTAAGAGCCTTTATAAATAGAACACTATAGGACGCTAGGTACCCTCTAGGTTAACTTATAAGAATACCCCTCTTAGTATAAATCCTAAATAATTAGTTTTAATAATAATCTTATCTTCTAAATTAAACTAATAAAGTACTAGCTAGGTATTAAAAAGCTACTTAAGCTATAAGAAGGGTTATTTTTAATTATTTCAATCTTAAAACGTTATATTCTTCCTAATAAGTAGTATAAATAGTCTAATAATATCTTTATATTCTAGTATAAATATATTATAATAGTTTATAAACCCTAGGAAGCTCTAGACCCCCTTTAGGGAGGTAGGGGGTAACTACTTAGTAATTACCTAGAGTTTCTTAGGGTTATAGGAAAGACCCTCTCTTATTATTATAATAAACCTTATATACTTAACCCTCTTAATTAAGAGCTTATATTTTATAGAGTTAAAGTTTAGCCCTATATCTACTAGCCTCTAGAGGACCTCCTAGACCTTCCTCTTATAGCTTTCCCTCGTTTTATTCAAGTAAATTAATATATTATTTATATAGGTAGTAATAAGGTTATTAAGAAAGTCCTATAAGGTATTATTAATATATTACTAGAAGCTAGTAGAGGTACTAATTAAGCTAAATAAGTAAATTACTTACTTAAATAACCTATACTAGGTATAGAATATAGTTCTCTCTTAGTACTTCTCTACTACTTTTAACTTATAAAAAGCTATTATTATATCTAGCTTAGTATATTATTTAGCTATACTTACTTAGCGTAGTATCTTAGAGATTAATAAGAGGGGGTAATAGTCTTTCTTAGTAATTATACTAAGGGCCCTATAATTAATATAAAAGTAAATTCCTCCCCCTAGCTTCTTTATAAAGAGTATTAATACCCTAATAAGTTAGCTACTAGCTTTAATAAACCCCTTATCTAGGAGGTCTTATAGGGTTTTCTTTAATATTAGTAGCTCTTCTCTTAATATACTATAGAGGGGGGCCCTAAGGGAGTACTAGCTCCCTTTTATCTAGTCCTAATATAAGGTTAATCTAGTAATTTACTTCTAGTTACTTAGGGAGTAGTAAGTAAGCCTTATTAGGGTTAAATAGGTTAAGAAACTCCCTTAAGACCTAGCTTAGTAAATAGTATTATTAATCCTCCTTTAGTTTTAAGTTTAAGGGTTTCTTAATATTAGCTAAGCTAATAGCTTATATTAATACTTCTATAGTACCCTCCTAGTACTTACTTTATTATCTTATTATATATTAATAGATTATAGAGAATAAGGGTATATTAAGGAACCTCGTAGCCCTTATTTCCTTTATAAGGGGTAAATCTTCTTAATCCTTTAGCTATAGCCTAACTTATTCCCTCTTATAATATACTTAGTAAGCTATAGTGTTATAGAAAACCTAGTTCTATTCTATCTAAGGGCGCCTTAAGAGGATACTAGGGTCTAGGCTATTAATTATAGATATAAAGATATATTAAGTATAACTACTCGTTTCTAGGTTAAATATTATTATATCTAATATATTACCTAGTAATAATCTACTAAGTATATACCCCCTTATAAGTTAGTATCTCTTCTTAATATTTTAAAAGTAAAAGTATTAAGCTAGGGAAAAGTTAATTATTATATAAGTATTACTCTTAATATTTATTAAGGTATAAGCTAGATATCCTCTATTAACTCTAACTTAAATAATAATAAGCTTATTCTTAGCTAGTTATTCTTATTTAGATTTTTTCTAATTTAATATCTCCTCCTTAGTAAACTCTAGGGCTTAATTTTACTCTAGAGTTAGTTTTTTCCTAACTCCTCGTTCTTTTTTTAAGAAGTTAGCTATTACTTAGTAGTTATTTATAATCTTATAATATACTAATTCTTCTTTAAAAATCTTTATTCTTATAACCCTAGGTAGCTAGTCCTCTTTATTAAAGTAATACTAGGTAATATAACCTCTAGCTCTATAAGTATAATAAGTATAGGGGTCCCTTATATTTTTCTAAAGCTATTAGTATTATACTAGGGAGGTAATTAAGCAGGACTTAGAGTTTTAATAGTTATAATATCTTACTTCCTTAACTTATAAAATATATATAGCTCTAGTTATATATATATCCCCCTTAGTATTTTTAATAATAACCCTCTAATAGGTTACTAGGTAGTTACTAGAGACCTTCTAGCGCTCTACTTTCTATATAATACTCTAGACTTTTAAGAGCTAGCTATTATAATTAGCTAATAGGTTAATAGTAATTAGCTAATCCCTTAGCCTAGGGGTAAGGGAGGCCTCTAGAAGCGAGATCTAGACTTAACTAAGCTAGCCTATATTACTTATATTAGCTAATATCTTCTTAAACCTTAGTAAGAAGGTTATTAGGGATTTATTCTCTTTTTACTAGAGGGTCTATAGTTAGTTTATAGCTTATAACTAGATATTTAGGACTTTATATATTAAGTTTAAGTAAGCTATTAAATCCATAGGGTTATATTTTCCCCTACCCCCCCTAGCTTTATAAAACGTAAAGATTACTTACTAAGGTATAGTATCTAAGTAGGAGTTAATAAAGTACTATAGCTCTATATCTATAGTATAGAACGTCCCATTTATAATAATCTTATACCTTATCTATTATACCTAGGTAGTATATTGCTTTTATTTATTTAAAAGTTTTAGGGGTAGGGGTAGTAGCTTCTAATATATAATACTAAGTAATACTAATACCTTACTAGTAGTATTTATAGGGGTTTATATAGCTATATATTAGCTATTCCCCTACTTAACCTCTTATAACTATTACTAGAGGGACTCTATTACTACTACTAAATTAGCTTATAATAGCTTATCTTAAGCCTTAGCTATATTACTATTAACTACCCTATTACCTAATAGGGAGTAGCGCTTAACTTATTATTATTATTATAGTAATAACCTTAAATATATAAGGGGTTAGACCTAAGTTTATTTAATAAGAGGTTATTATAATATTATTTATTTAAGCTAAAGAGGAAAAGGGGAAGTTTTCCTCTCTAGTAGAGATTTCGCTAGTTTATAAGGAATAACTAGGTAAGCCCTAGGTAAGCCCTAGGTAGCTCCCTAAGGCGGTAAACCTAGGTAGAAGCCTAGGTAGGCTTAACCCGGGCGTAGCTATAACACTTACTAATATATTTATACCTTTGGTAAGGTTAAATAGAGTTAGCTATAACTGGATTTAATAGATAAAACCTTAGAATATAGCGTAAAGCCCTTATTACTAAGAACTACTTTGAAGCTTTCTAGGACCTACTTACTTATTTTTTTATAAGATACTTATAGATTTTAAGTAGTATATAAGCTATAAAAATAAAAGGCTACTTCTTAGTATAGCTTATAGTATACTTACCCTCCTATCCCTCTTTATCTCTCTTAGTATATATACCTCTAATAAGAGTAGGAGCTAGTAGCTAGTAGGAATGGGTACTTATTAGTATATTTATACCCTTTAGCTATAACTAGATTTAGTAGATAAAGCTTTAAAACGTAGTATAACGTGGTTATTAAGAACTACCTTTAAGCTTTAAAGGATCTCCTTACTTACTTTCTTTTTAAGGTACCTATGAATTTTAAGTTATATTTAAGCTATAAAACTAAATAGCTAATTTTTAGTATAGAGAATAGAAAATATAATATTACTAATTAGATTTATTCTACCTATAGCATAACCTTGCTAACGGAAGTGCTCTCCTTAGAGCTAGCTTTAGCTAGCGCTCCCTAGTATAGTACTAGAGCTTAGAGTCTAGCCTAGCTACTCTATTAGCTACCTAGATCTCCTCTAGTTATTAATAGGGGTTCTCCGCTTTAATTCTTTTATAGTAATTAATAAAGCTCTAATTTAATTACTCTAGGGCCTCTGGCTACTGCATGGTGATTTTACCTGCTCAAGTGCAACAGACCTTCTAACTCCGCGCCTCCTAATAATATATAGCCTTTAGTTATATAATCGTAACTTTCCTAACTATAGCTATACTTATACGTGCCTATAGCCTCACGACCTTTAACTTTATATTAATAATAACGTAGTTTTTAATTATTTAAACTAAGAAACTATTAACTTATCCTCTCGCGCACTACCCGCGCTACTAATACCGCCTCTATTACTACTTTATCTACTAGCTATGCTATTATAAGCAACGCTCTCCCTATTTAGCGCAAGCCGTACTTACTAATATTCCCCTAATAGGCCTAGGCTGCCTAGGCTACCTCTACCTTAGTAATATAGAGGACTTACTTAAAGAAGGGCTACTCTATAAGGTATATAATAACCTACTAAACTTCTACTATTAAGTTTACTTACTTAGCTTTAATATTATTATACCTTATAGAGTCCCCTATAGGGGTATTAAGGTAAGCCCTCTTAAGGGCTATATTAATAATATACTCTTTATATATAGCGGAGTAGTTAATAAAGGAGCGGGTTTTATTAATTATATTAAGGCTAAACTCTCTAGTAATCCCCTTTATATTATTTATACTAAAGGGTATACCTTGCTCAGGCCTAGTATATTTATATATAGGGTCTAGTAATAATATAATTAAGGATTTATTATAGGTTAGATAAGGATAAGGAAGGGGGAGAGATATAAGGCCCTGCTTATAGTAGAGCTTCTTATACTTCTAGGTATAAGAACCTCTTAGGAAAAACCTCTTTAGTTAAGGAGTTACCTCTTATATAGTAATATTTACTTTTAATACCTTACTAGAAGGTTAACCTTTCAAGTTAAGGAGTTATCTTATATAGTAGCTTTTACTTTTAGTACCTTACTAGAAGGTTAACCTTTTAGGTTAAGGAGTTATCTTATATAGTAGCCTTTACCTTACTAGAAGGTTTAGCGAGGGCGTTACTATAAGAGCCTTAGTAGCCTATTTAGCTCTAATATAATTAGCCCTAGTGCGGCGCGCGTCTAACTTTATATAGTAATATTTAGAGGGTTTAGAAGTAGTAGGAATATATAGGGTTCCTATATTATTTTCCTTAACTAGTAGAGGGTATAAGTTAAAATGCCTATATAGTATTTCCTGAATTATGCCTGCGAACTAGGTGAATCTATTATAGTCTTTTTGCAAAGGGGCTGCGGTGTAATTCCGAACTTAATAATTACTCTAGTTACTAGTAGGCTTATTTAGGTTAGATTTATATACTAATAGCTTTAGACTTTATATTACCTATTTTTATTAGTTAATTAGTCCTTTACTATTACTTAAGTAATATCTTTCGCTTTATTACTATACTTAATAGAGAGGTATAAAGCCTATTAATTAGCTATTCATCCCTCTAAGTACCTAGTAGTAAATAATACTCTTTTAAAATCTAATATAATCTTATTTATTTCAAATTATATATTAAGTTTAAATATAAATCAATTAAAGTTAGTCTAAATACCCCCTCTATACATAAGTATAAGGAGGTATTTCCTCTAAAGTTCCAATTGATATTACTTTAATTTAGAGCTACTAATAACTATTTAATAGGAGCTAGAAGTACGTACTAGGGTTAATAGTTACCTAGCTCTTAAGGTTTTAAGGTATTCTTATTTATATTTTAGTTCACTCTTTTTTCCTTTCTCTTTAATTAATTTATCCTCTATTAATTTACTACTTCGTTCCCTATTAGTATTTTATTTATTACTTTATTTAATAAGTATCTTATTCTAAGTTTAGCTATTTAGTAGCTCCTAGCTAGTAGGGGATCCTAATTATAATACTATATTTACCTCTCTAGTAAACCTATAAATAGGTATTATATTATTATATATTATATTACTTTAATAATTGATACCCTTATTAATATAAATAAGAAAAAGAATATATTATAGATTAATATGGTATAGAGTAATAGAGTTTATATAGTTTAGTATAAGTAAGGTTAAATATTCTTCTCTAGGCCCCTCTTCTATTATAAGGAGCTAGAGGGCCTATCCAGAGGCTACTTAGTACCTATCTATATCTCCTAGCCCCTCTAGACTACTCTGACTTAGCCCGCTAAGCCCTCTTCCCTATAATCTTATCTTAGCTTATAGTAGTTTCACTTAGCTATATTACTTTTAGCACTTAATAAATGGACATTAGGTGTTATAAGACTTAATTCTTTTAATTATCTCGTAAAGATAATCGATATTACTAATTTATTTAACTCAGGTTATTATTTAAATTGACTAGATAACGTGTTGAATAACCGAGCTAGATACATAAGCGAGCTAGACACTTAATAGAATCTTACTTATATAAATATAAGATCCTAATATAAAATTAGTAGTGCACCTTAACAAATAAATAATAGAATTCTGCGTGCATATCTACAAAATTCTATTAAGGTATCTAGCTCGCTTATATAACAATAAGGATTCTATACATAGTTAGGGGTTAGAAACCGGTGTTAAACGAGCGTGTTATTTATAGTTATACGAGCGAAGCTATCCTTATACCTAATTATAATACGACCCGTGCTCTTATTATATATATTTATATATAAATAAGCCCTTATATACTTATAACGCCTCTAACTTATATAATATTTAATATTACGCTATATATATACTTACTTACTATAATATAAGAATAGGTATATAGGTAGCAAAAGGGGCGGTAAAATAGCCTGAATAATAGATATTAATAGGCTGAGTAATATGCTGATGAAAGCTGATACATTTGAGCATAAGTAGGTATTTTTCCTGGAATTAATTGATGGTATTAATAATGTTATTATTGATGATATTGTTGATGATGTTGTTAATGATGTTGTTATTTCTAAGTTATAAATCCTGCCCTCACGAAGTGAGGGGTAAGATATTCTAAAACGTAACTGCAAAGCAGTAGCTTATTAAGCAGAAATCGCGCTCAGATCACTATGTGGTCCGTGCGTAACTTCTGTATATTTATAGCTATAAAGCTAAGTATTATAAATATATATATATATATATATATATATAAGGTTATTGCTATTATTAGAATTTATATAGATTTTTAAGGTATTTATTCCATAAAGGAAATACTTTTATAGTTATTATATTATGTTTTATAGTTATTAAAGTATTATTAAAGAGATATTATATAGGTATATAACTATATATACTATAGTTATTTATTAAGGTTTTTATGAACCTTATAGGATTATTATAGAAGTTTTAAGATATACCTTCGGTATTCTTACACCCCCCCGTAAGGTATATATCTTATTTATATATAGCTTATTATTATATTATATTTTATTATTTTATTATATTATGTTATATTATCACACTCTCTTTATAGGTATATACTCTAATATAAAAACTCTTAAAACCTAGTATAGGAAAAGATAAAGAGGAAGTTCTTAGAGTATTATATAGTAGTTACTAGTAGAAAAACCTAAAGACCTAAATCTTATAGGTATAAAAGGGGCCTCTGGCCACTGCATAGTGATTTTACCTGCTCAAGTGCAACAGACCTTCTGCCTCCGCGCCTCCTAATAATATATAGCCTTCGGTTACGTGATTATAACCTAATAACCTCCTAAGTTGCCGACTACCTCTCCTAACTATAGCCGCACTTATACATGCCTATAGCCTCACGATCTTTAACTTTATATTAATAATAACGTGGTTTTTAATTATTTAATAGACTACGAAACTATTAACTTTTCCTCTCGCGCACTACCCGCGCTGCTAATACCGCCTCTATTACTACTTTATCCGCTAGTAGCTATACCGTCGTTAGTAACGCTCTCTCTATTCGGCGTAAGCTATACTTACTAATAAGCCCTAAGGGGCCTAGGCTACCTCTACCTTAATAGTGCGGAGGACCTGCTTGAAGAAGGGCTACTCTATAGGGTATATAATAACCCGCCTAGCTTCTACTACTAAGTCTACTTACTTAGCTATAATATAATAGCGAGTATCCCCTCTAGGGGTATTAATAAGAGCCCTCTTAAGGGCTATACTAATAATATACTCTCTATATATAATAGAGTAGTTAAAAAAGGAGCAGGTTTTATTAATTATATTAATACTAAACTCTCTAGCGAGCTCTCGCGCGTTATTAGTATTAAAGGGCATACCTCGCGCAAGCTTAGCGTTTTTATATATAGGGTCTAGTGCTAATATAGTTAAGGTATGCCTAGGACTTTATAAATAAGGAAGAGGGAGAGGTATAAGGCCCTGCTCGTAGTAGTAGAGCTTCTTATACTTCTAGCTATAAGAACCTCTTAGGAAAGACCTCTTTAGTTAAGGAGTTACCTCTCGTATAGTAGCGTTTACCTTACTAGAAGGTTAACCTTTTAAGTTAAGGAGCTATCTTATATAATAGCTTTCGCAGTACCTTTAGTACCTTGCTCAAAGGTTAACCTTTTAGGTTAAGGAGTTATCTTATATAGTAGCTTTCGTAGCGCCTTACTAGAAGGTTTAGCGAGGGCGTTGCTACGAGAGCCTTAGTAGCCCGTTCGGCTCTAATATAATTAGCCCTAATATAGCGCGCGTCTAACTCTATACGAGGGTTTACTTGCGAGTAGTAGGAATATATAGGGTTCCTATATTATTTTCCTTAACTAGTAGAGGGTATAGGTTAAAATACCTATATAGTATTTCCCGAATTATACCTGCGAACTAGGTGAATTTGTTATAGTCTTTTTGCGAAGGGGCTGCGGCGTAATTCCGAGCTTAATAGGTATAAAAGGAAGACTAGACTTTTATTATTATTATAGTCTAATAATTTAGATCTATAATGCGGTTATTATTATTTATATTTATGTTATTATTATTGTTATTACCTATTATACGTAATAGGTTATAAAGCTTTATCTTACCTAAAACCTTTATTAATATATCTATAATATTATTACTAGACTATATATAAAAGAGGAAAATCTCTTCTTCTATAACTAGATTTCTAGTAAAATAGTATTTAATATTAATATACTTAGCCTTTTTATGGAATTCAGGATTCTCAGCTAATTTTTAAGCTGAGATATTATCTATAAGTATTTTAGGCTTTATAAGGCTTTTATAGCCTAATCTATTAAGCATAAAGTTATAGCTATTATATATATAGAGAGCCTCTTTTCCTATATCTAATAGAGCTATATATTTAGCTTCGCAGCTTAATAGGGCTATTGTTTTTTATTTAGAAGAAGAATAGGATATAATATTATATAAACCCTATATAAATATATAAGCTGAGGTTGATTTTTAATTATTAAGATCTCGAGCCTAATCTAAATCCGTAAATCTAATTATATTATTATTATTAGGTATATCCTTACTATAGTTATATATTAAACTATAGTTAGGGAATTTATTTATATATCCCCATATTCTATTAAGAGCTACAAAGTGCTCTTTAGAGGGATTACTACTATAACGGGTATATATTATAACCGCTAAAGTAATATCTAGCCTTATTTCTAAAGCTAGGTATAATAGGGCTCCGATTTCCTATTGATATTATAATATTTCCTCTTTAGTTACATAGTTATTATTCTTATATAACTTTAGATTATTATCCAGAGGGGTATAAGCCCCATAGACTATAGTTTTATTATACTTATTAAGTATTTTTTCTATATACTTCAGTTATTTTATATGTAGTTGTTTATTTATACGGTCTATTATTATTTTATTACCTAGGAAGATACTAAGCTCCCCTAAGCATTGAAGTCTTAAATGCTTTTGTAGGTTATTATATATATAATTATAGGTATTATTATTATTAATAGCTAATAGTATATTCTTAACATAACAAGCTAAAATAGCTTTATATTTATTTTTATTTAATATAAATACTCCCTCATCATAGGGAGAGACTTCAAAGTTATACTAAAGTAGTATTAACCGTAGGTATTTATACTATAGGCGTGGGCTTTATTTTAAGCTATATAAGGCTTTATTTAGCTTACATATTAAGCTATTATCCGTTGGGTTATTATTATTATATATTAACTTATTAGTATTTTTATCATAGGAGAAACCAGTAGGTATTCTCATATATAGGTCTTTATTAATATCTACGTGGGTAAAAGCAGTAGTAATATCAAACTGCTTTAATATATAGTTATGCTTTATAGTAAATATTAATATAAATCTATAGCTTTTAGGTCTACAAGTAGTACTAAAAGTCTTAAGGTAATCTATACTAATATGTTAGTTAAAACCTTAAACTACCTAACGCGCTTTATATTTTATATTATTATTATTATAATTGTTATTATTATTAACATTATGTTTTATTTTTAAAACCTAGCGGCCCCCTAGGGGATAAACTCCCCTAGGTTTAGGTATTAGATTCTAAGTATTATTATCTTTAAGTTGTTTTATCTCTATAAGTATAGCTTAAATCTAATTATTTATATATAGAGAGCTAATTGCTTGCTTATAGGTAGCTGGCTTATTAAGAGTAGTTACTGCTAATATATAAGAAGCTTTGTTTATAGTTATATTATTATTATTTATTATATTAATAGCTTCAGCGTTATTATTATTATTATTATTATTATCATTATTACTTTTATAGTTTAGGTATTCCCTTAAGACTAGGACGTCTTAAAGGGTGAAAAGTGTACTTTCTTTATATTCAACCCAATTATATTATTTTTTAGCTTCTTCCGTTATTAAGGGGAGTTATATTATTAACTTGGACTTATTTCTACTATTATTACTAATAGTAGTACTCTCTAAATTACTGCCCGAAGCGTGTCTAGATAGTAGTTTATAGTTGTCCTCTCGAACGTTAGATAACTAGTTATTACTAGTATTATTATTAGTTATATTATTATTATTATTATTATTTATATCCTGAATTTTATTATTTTTATTATTATTATTATTGTCTTTATTGATACCAGCCTCAACAGTTAGATTTAGTAAAGAGTTATTACTAGGATGTAGGGGAGATATCTTAGTATTATTATTATTATTATTATTATTACTACTTTTAGTAGTATTATTATCGAATTGGGATTTGATAAATATAGGTAACTCTTTCTATTAAGTAATAAAGGTGTTTTCTAGTATAATAACGTCTCTTAACTATTACACCTTTTTACTATTAATATTATAGACCTTATAACCATTAAAGCTATAACTAATAATAGCTCCCTTTAAAGCTCTAGGGTTAAGCTTCTTTATTAACGGATTATAATTTTTATAGTAGCATAAACTACCCTATACCCTTATATTATTTATATTAGGCTTTCGTTTATT
>JAVHLU010001452.1:0-30204 GCA_036785755.1 Colletotrichum ledebouriae
AAGGGGAAGTTTTCCTCTCTAGTAGAGATTTCGCTAGTCTATAGGGAATAACTAGGTAGGCCCTAGGTAGGCCCTAGGTAGCTCCTTAAGGTAGTAAACCTAGGTAGAAGCCTAGGTAGGCTTAACCTGGGCGTAGCCTGTAATATTAACCTAAGCTTATCTTAAGTTTAATTCTATTAGAGGGGCTAATTACTTAAACTATATAATCTAAATAAGGCCTCTAGTTACTATATAGTGATTTTACCTGCTTAAGTGCAATAGACCTTCTAACTCCGCGCCTCCTAACAATACATAGCCTTCGGTTACGTGATTATAACTCTCCTAACTATAGCCGCACTTATATATACCCGTTAGTCACACTATTAGGAAAGATCTCTTTAGTTAAGGAGTTATCTTATATAGTAGCTTTCGTAGCACCTTGCTAGAAGGTCGACCCTTTGGGTTAAGGAGTTATTTTATATAGTAGCTTTTACCTTACTAGAAGGTTAACCTTTTAAGTTAAGGAGTTATCTTATATAGTAGCTTTTATAGCACCTTACTAGAAGGTTTAGCGAGGGCGTTATTATAAGAGCCTTAGTAGCCTATTTAGCTCTAATATAATTAGCCCTAGTATAATATATATCTAATTTTATAATATTTAAAGGGTTTATTTATAAGTAATAAGAATATATAAGGTTCTTATATTATTTTCCTTAACTAATAGAGGGTATAAGTTAAAATACTTATATAGTATTTCCTAAATTATACCTATAAACTAGGTGAATTTATTATAGTCTTTTTATAAAGGGGCTGCGGCGTCATTCTAAACTTAATAATCTAAATAAGAAGCTAGAGGCTCTAGAGGTACTAGAGGTATTAATAAATATTAGCTTACTATAGGTTTATATATTAATAATATATAAGTAAATTTAATGTTGAAGATTTATTTAGATAGCTTTAATTAATATTGTATATAAAAATTGGATTATTTATTATTGAATAATATAGTATAAGGTATAAAATAATAAGTATATTAATATATAACTTTCTAAAAACTCTATATATAGATACTAGTAGAATCTATACTTAAAACTAGCTAATATAAATATCGCCCGATTTAGCTAGATTTACTACTGCTTTTATATATATACTACGCCCTATTGCGCGCGCCTAAGGGGTCGATTTAATAGCTTAATTTACTTCTTAAACTTACTTTTAGCTAGAACTTTAATAGGCCTATCTACTTAGTTATATAATAAGTTAATATTATATATAGAAAAGTATTTATAAAGTTTTAATTAGGCCCCTAAGTAGTACTAGACCTAGGATAACCTTAGTATAGTAAAGTATTTTTACTTATTACTATAATTAGTATAAAACCATTTATAGAGCCTTCCTCTGAATTCTTAAAGCGGTTTATTCAAGGGTAAATATAAGATACCAATAAGGTTATTAAGGTAATTTAATACCTCACTTTAGTTACGACTCTAAAGGCTCCTCTGAATGCATATTTGCTAATATTGCATTAACGAAGTGTTTATAGAAGCCATCGTTAAAGGACACAAGCTAAAGACGGACAACCTCAATGACCGACGCTAATTGTCCAAGTCAGTACTAATACATTGTCGCATTCGATTCAACTCTAGGCAGCTATTCCATCAACTCGCAAGTACCTATAGTACAACATAGGTTCCCTGTATGTGACACAACAGAAACTAACGCCTCTCCTCTAAATTCCCTTCTTTCTATAGCTTGGGCTTGGCCGACGGCTCGGCATTGATCTCCTCGTACATCTGGTCGATTTGTCCGCGGAACGCCTTGGCAGTTTGCGGTCTCTTCAGCTTGAGGCTGTCACCTTGTTAACTATCGTTTTTTTTTTTTCGGGGGCGGTGGGAACCTTACGTAGGGGTCAGCAACTCGTTATCAATCGAGAAGGGATCGATGGCGAGATACACGTTGCGCACCCGCTCGTAGCTGTTGAATTTGTGCTTCTTGCCAATCTTGTCCAGCTCCGCGAGGAAGACCTTCTTGACCTTCGGGTCGTTGGCAGCGACCTTGAGGGCCGTGAGGTCCGTCTTGTCGACCGGCTTCTTGAGGATCTTGCTGGCGAACGGCGCAAAGGTCTCGGGATCGACACCGAAGATGGCAACCAGAGTGGACTGAGCCGGGTCACCGTGGACATAAGCCATGGTGACGAGGTTGCTGCTGCCCAGGTAGACGTTCTCGATGCGCTCCGGGGAGATGTACTCTCCCTGCGACAGCTTGAGGACGTTCTTCTTGCGGTCAATGATCTTGAAACGACCCATATTGTCGACCTCGGCAATATCTCCCGTGTGGAACCAGCCATCCGCATCGATGGCCTTTGAGGTCTCTTCGTCATTCTTGTAATACTCCTTGAAAATGCTGGGTCCGCGGAGGAGAATCTCACCACGCGGGAAAGGCTTATCGCTGGCGAGGTACTCAAGATCAGGGACGGACTCAAGGCAGACCTCGTTACAAGAGGCCGGTGGTCCGATGTTGCCCAGGGTGAAGTCACCACTTAGCTGAACAGTTGAGACGGCGTACGACTCCGTCAGGCCATATCCCTGCACAAAGTTGTTGCCGAAAGCGGCCCGCAGGAACTCGTGAACATCAGGGTCCAGCTGCGCGCTACCGCTGATCATGCTGTGGGCCTTCTTCAGACCAACAGCGGCGCGGACCTTGGGAGTCCAAATCCTGTCGTAAAGGAAGTGCGTGTTGCTCGCCTTGCCAACGGGCTGCTTCATGTTGGCCATTTTGGTGCTGATGACCTGACGAGACAAGGATCCCTTGAACCCGTCGGCGTCAATCGTGGCAGCTCTGATGGCTGAGTTGAAGCGGTTGCAAAGACGAGGCACGGACATGAACCCTGTCGGCTCAAGGATCTTCATGTCATCGACCAAGCCCACGATATCGCCGCGGAAGAAACCAACAGCGGCGCCCTCAGCCAGAGCTGTCTGGTCAACCATTCTTCCGTAGATATGCGCCAGTGGTAAGTAAGAGATATGTACGTCCTTATAAGTCACAGTTCCAGAGGATCTGGCAGCGCAAAGGGCGGCGACGGCATTTCCATGCGTCAAAACGACACCCTTGGGCATACCGGTTGTACCAGAGGTGTAGTTGATTGTGACCAAGTTGCTCGCGCGCGGGGGGTGCATAGGGCGGCCAGATGTGGCACCAAGCTCCTCAACGCCGCTCATGGAGTAAATCTGGATGCCATTCTGAGCAGCGATGCCGTTTAGAACGGAAAGCTTGGAGTAGCCGGCGGGCTCGCCAGCGTCCAAAGCGTCTAGGCAAACAATGAGCTTGAGGGACGGGAGTCGCGGGGCGAGCTTCAGGAGCACCGGAATATGCGGGAGGGAGGTAACAACGCAGGCTAGATTGGCATGGTTGATGATGTATTCGGTCGTATCAGGGCCGAGAGTCTCGTACAGCGATACGGTAAAGAGGGATTGGGAAGCAGCGCCGAGATCTGTTGTCTCCGTGGTTAGCCATCGTCTTCGTTATCAGCTGTACACTCCACTTACCGGTAATATGCCATTCCGGGCGGTTCTGCGACCACAAACCGACGCCGTAGTTGTCACTGGGGACGCCGATTCTCTGATGGATCTCTACCAAGCCGGCGCCGAAGTTCTTGCGACGCTCGGCAACCTCGGCGTACGTAATCCAGGAGTACTTGTTCTCCCACTCCTTAGTCGCCGGGTTCCAAGCTCTGTGGCCGAGACACTTGGCCTTCGGTCGCTTGCGCGCGGATTCCTCGAACAGATCGTGGACGGTCTGAACCGCGGGATCGAAAGTGGACAGCAGAGGACCGTCGCGGAAGCGCCAATGGCGGTAGATGGCGCTGCGACCTTCCCTCTCGGATCCTGGGACGGAGACTCCGTAAGGTGAGCCTGGCGGCGGGGGAGTGGAAAGCTCCTGTATGTATGCGGCGGTGTCTTTCGTGGGAGCCATGATTACGGCGGCTGCTGGTTCCTTGCAGGGTGTGGTTGGTGTCGGCGGCTGGGGAGGCAATTCGGTGCTTACGCGGTGCGTCGATCTGCTTGCTGGAAGCTGGCTGCCAATTCGTCGTAGACGAAGGCGCGCAGTAGCTAGTACCAGTGATCAGGCCACGATCTTCTCGCGAGAGATGAAGACGAAAACACGTGAAAGAGATGTGGATAAAGAGGTATGTAGGGATGAGGTAAGGTAAGGAGCAGTTGGGTGTAGAAAGCAAGATAAGTTGTGAGGACAGGAAGGGACGAAAAGCTTAGAGGACGGGCGGGTATAGGTTGACACCGAGGCCTCTGGCCACTGCAGAGTGATTTTACCTGCTCAAGTGCAACAGACCTTCTAACTCCGCGCCTCCTAACAATATATAGCCTTCGGTCACGTGATCGTAACTCTCCTAACTATAGCCGTACTTATACGTGCCTATAGCCTCACGATCTTTAACTTTATATTAATAATAACATAGTTTTTAATTATTTAAACTACGAAACTATCGACTTTTCCTCTCGTATACTACCCGCGCTGCTATTAAATACCGCCTCTATTACCGCTTTATCCGCTAGAAGTCGTTACTATCTTTACTATGCTATTATTAATAACGCTCTCTCTATTAGTTAGCATAAGCCGTACTTACTAATATTCCCCTAATAGGCCGCCTAGGCTGCCTCTACCTTAGTAATATAGAGGACCTGCTTAAAGAAGGGCTACTCTATAGGGTATATAATAACCCGCTAAACTTCTACTACTAAGTTTATTTACTTAGCTCTAATACTATCGCGCCTTATAGAGTCCCCTATAGGGGTATTAAGGTAAGCCCTCTTAAGGGCTATACTAATAATACGCTTTCTATATATAGCGGAGTAGTTAATAAAGGAGCGGGTTTTATTAATTATATTAAGGCTAAACTCTCTAGTAATCCCCTCTATATTATTTACGCTAAAGGGCGTGCCTCGCTTAGGCTTAGTATATTTATATATAAGGTCTAGTATTAATATAGTTAAGGGATAAGGATAAGGATAAGGGAGAGGTATAAAGCCCTACTCGTAGTAATAGAGCTTCTTATACTTCTAGCTATAAGAACCTCTTAGGAAAGACCTCTCTAGTTAAGGAGTTACCTCTTATATAATAGCGTTTACTTTTAGCACCTTACTAGAAGGTCGACCTTTTAGGTTAAGGAGTTATCTTATATAGTAGCTTTTACCTTACTAGAAGGTTTAGCGAGGGCGTTATTATAAGAGCCTTAGTAGCCCGTTCAGCTCTAATATAATTAGCCCTAGTATAGCGCGCGTCTAACTTTATGCAGTAATATTTAGAGGGTTTACTTATAAGTAATAGGAACGTATAGGGTTCCTATATTATTTTCCTTAACTAGTAGAGGGTATAGGTTAAAATACTTATATAGTATTTCCCGAATTATACCTGCGAACTAGGTGAATTTGTTATAGTCTTTTTGCGAAGGGGCTGCGGCGTAATTCCGAGCTCAATAGGTTAACACCGAACGAGGGGGAACCCGACCTTTCTCGTTCTAGACTTGGTATAGACAGAAATGAACCCTTTTTTAATGTTGTGGTATGCTCTGTCTCTGGAGCTCTTCTCTAGGTAAGGTAGGTGGACTTCAGCTGTGAGATGTCGAAAGGAAATCCAATGAACGAGGCCTAGTTTGAGAGCGTGGACCGAGGCACAAGCTGGCCAGAGAGGTCAGGGTGACCAAGGGCCCTGACGTTGCGCCAAGGGGGCGCCGGACCACTATTGCTTGCGGGGGTGCTGGAGCGCTGGGGGAAGCCCCCCCCTCCGGGGGTGGGTTTGGCTCGAGCCTGGCAGTGGAGGAATTTGGTTTTGGGAGCTGGAGCTGGGGGTGCTGGGTCGGAAAGAAAAGAATGGGGTGGCAACCCCGTGATGACCTCACTGTGAAGTGTCCACGTGGAGCGACGCGCAGCTCATGAACGTACGTATATGAAGGAAGGACTTTTACTTTGATATGTGACAGGAACAATGAAGAATATGCGAAAATGACCTGGAAGATAGAGAACACACATATATGTATGTCTTCCTGCGCAGGCTGGTCACGCAGAAACCAGACGTAGCAACTCTCAAGATGCGCGCGCTCACGTTGTCATGTCTACCCATGTTATTAGTTCCATTGAATATCCCATTGACAGTTACGGAGACGAGGAGCCTGGACAGTAATGGAAGCTTAACGGAACTATTCACGTACAGAGGGGCCCGATTCCTAGTAACTGGGGCAGCTGTCATTTAACGAGAAATTGCGACAGGCAGATCCCCGTCTTTAGTCCGCGTCGTGCATGCTCTTTCCGATGGACTTGTGGTCTAATGTCATTTACTCATCCAAAGCCGATAATGTCCAGCCGTAACTTCAACTTCGTCGTACTGAGTGGTATTTCAGCATTACGAAAACGACGTTTCTCTGTCGATGGAAAAGACACAGCTTCGCAGCTATTTTCCTCTACGCAGCACACTGACTAGCGTCGACAGTCACATGCTAGAATAAGTCCGTCCCGTCGCTTCTTCTGTCTCGCTCCGGGCGGAGGTAATTGGACGCCGTACCCGAATAGCCCGAAAAGTCCGGGTCCCACCTGCTTGCTCGCCCGCCATGACGGTCAGCGTGCGGGCTTGAATGCGGCTGTTCTACATGTTTGTATCTTGTCTTCTGTCTCGCAAATATTCTCCCGAAGTCGCTGGCCGTGGCACCCAGCTTATTAGGTTCCTCTAGGCCATAACCATATTCGGGCGCATTCTCGATGCTGATTTGCGCTCGTATTCGAGCCAATGGCGCTACTAAACCTTGAGATATTGCCATCGCAAGACATATATTGATAGGCCATGTTTTCCGCCTTCGTCTGCACTGCAGGAAGTCTGGCTCGTGGAAGTCCACCCATCGCGCAAGAAGCGACGAAGGAAAGGTTTACCGTGCAATCCGTCGTCGTGTCGTCTTAAAGTCATCCCCTTTCAGTCATGCGTGATCACCCGGGTACGCGACAGCTCCTCATATATTTGAGGAGATCTGCGAGTACTCGGTCAGAAGACGTGGGATGCAGAAACGACGGCGCTATTGTACGCGCTGCCGACTTCGCGCCGACGATGGCATGGGCCCCATCAGCCGGTTATGACGGATGAGAGGAAACAAACAAACAAGTGTCTGCGTTTTGGATTGTGCATCCGATCAGGAAGTGACGGGTGCAAAACGTACGCTCTGAGCCTCAGGTGTGGGATGACTCATAACCGCCTCGGGATGACACGGCGTAGGCTAGCTGTTCATTTCGGTCATACATTTCCTTTGTCTTTCCCCCAATTCTCTGGCAGCTAGTTGGAAACGTACACAGTCGTGGTCCTGCGCGGAACAAGAACGAGGGGACATGGCTGTAGAAAAGACATCAAAGCCGGGCTGAAGGGATGGCCTGGATGGTGCACGCCTGGCCCCGTGGACTAACGTACTTAGCTATCAGCCTATAGGTAGGCCAAGATGTTACTTCGTAAAGCTCCGTGGAAGCTTTTTTCGTTTTCCCCTTCTTCTGGTGCCTTTTGCCACCCATGTTTACCCCTCGTTTTCCCCTTCGCCAGCTACCTCGATTCAGGTATTATTGAAACGAGGCAGGCGGGTAACGCCCTACGATGCGAAAATTTTGTCAGATATTGACCTGTCCTCTGACGAGATGCCGCACAAAGCAGTTCTAGGCAGCTCAAACCCTCCTCCTTTGTAATGCGGCGAAGGCTTCTGCGGCAGCAACAAGCAGTGATAAGGCAGATTCTGGATGAGCTTGCCATGAGCTCGAGTGCTGCGTTGAGGCTATACGGGTGGCAGAGTTGCGCCAATCCGGTGCTGGCCGAGACTATGGACCTGGAGAGATCTCAGGTGCTCCGATGTAAAATCCAATACTTTGCGTATCGTGAAGCGACTACTTGTGTTGGTATCAGGGGTGGCCGATGGGCGTCGGCCCCCGGCGATTTCCAAGACTGTCTGCCATGTCAATGGTGAGGCACCAGAAGGCGAAGCTTTAGCAGAGTCGCAGTGTCGGGGCTGGCCAAGTCGGCAGACAGAGCCGCTGTTGCAACGAGTCGTGACACGGCCGGGGAAGAAGCAGGGCCTTGGGATGGGAGTCAGTAGGAGCAAGAAGGGGAGGGCGAGGGATGTGTAAGCAAGCTGAAGAAGCCAGCCAAGCAAAAAAGAGAAGTCACTGCATGCAGTAGGGTGCAGTGCAGTCGAGGGAGCTTCCTTGGCGATCTGAGTATCGGACTGAGTCTGGGAAATTGTGCGGCGTCTCAAAGGCTTTTTTAAGCAACAGCGGGCTGTAGCGAGGACGACCATCTCCCGGTTTTCCGCCTCGGTACGTGACGGGAGCCCCCCTGTCGCTACCACTTCGAGCCAAGACTTTGCTTCGCTCTGTGTTTGTGTGTGTGTGTGTGTGTAGGCGGGAACGAATTGTTCTTTCTCTTCTGGTGCCTTTTGCCACCCCGCAATGTTCTTTCTCTGTACCGCACTACTTACTACCTCATAGCACCTTCGCAGCACTGTTGCGTTGCGGTTTCGAGGAGGATCTCTTATTAGGAAACTTGGGCTGCACCCTTGGCGTTGTAACGTCCGCTGTGCCTTGGGAAGGGCGTCCCTCCGAATACCAAGCAACGTCCTGGTTTGAAATCTCCTGAATCCTCGAATCGACAACAAGCACTCCCTTCATTGTTTGCCCTTTTTGTCTTGGCTTTCTCCCTGTAGCCGCAGACACATCAAACAGGGTTGACAACCCACAACCCGCCCACCCTCTGCGAATCTTTTTACCTTGGCCGTTGGGGGGGTGGACCTGGCAGCGAAGGAACATGACGCTTTTGGACATTTCCCTCTCTCTGTCTTTTTCTCTTTTGCGTCTTTCCTTAACTGGAACTCTTATTCCTTGGGTGTTGAGATGATACTGAATTAGCATTTGACAAGGTTACTGGACCTCGTCGTCGCAAGTGTGACTTGCCCTTCCCTTGAGCAGAGGGCTTCCTATCAAGCATACACTGCGGACTAGTAAGAGATCATTCATCATTCGGCATGGAAAAGACCCCGTTTTTCTTTCTTTCGGACATAAAGGTTACCAAGAGGAAAAGATTGTTTCAACACACACAACACGAGCTGGCCGTCGTCGAAAGTTCGGTGACACACGCTGGGTCCTGGGCCTATCATGCTTGGCATCTTGAGACTCGCCGTTCTTCATCTTCAAACTCTCCGACCGACGAGGATGTCTCCCTCGCGTCCCGGCGTGCAGAACTCGCGCTGCGTCCGTCGCTGGGCTTCTGGGGAACAGTTGTCTCGCTGCGTTTCTCAATCTGAAGATCACTCGGTTCAGCTCTTCACCCCAAGTTTTCCTCTGCATCCCATTGTGGAGGAGCGAGCTGCATAGAGCGAGGCAGTCAGCTGCAAGCAGCAGCAGCAATGCAACGTTAATTTGGCTTCCCAGCTTTTTTGCGCCGACACTTCCCACTTTCGCCGTTCCTGCATGTCATCCAGCTACTGCTTGTCTTTCTCACTGCATGCGCTTGCCGCCCTTGCGCCGCATCCACACGAATCCACACATCGCCGATGAACCCCGCTGAGGAGCTTTCACATCACCTTACCTTCAGAACAGAAGGTGCGTATTTTGTGTGTGTATGCGTGTGCCCTTCTTCCGAGACCAAGAGAAAAATTGGCTCGATCCGCAACATCTACCTACCTTCGCTCAGCATACCTTAGAGTATCTTTCTGTGTGGTTACGATACCGCATACGATTCGCTTTGGCCCAACAGGAGGTTCTACTTCTATGGGATAGGATTGGCTCATGGGTGAGAGACGTATGGTGGCTTTCGCAGCACCTTGCTGGAAGGTCCAGCGAGGGCGTTGCCACGAGAGTCTCAGTGACCCGTTCGGCTCCGATGTAATCGGCCCTGGTGCGGCGCGTATCCGACTTAATGATATTCAGAGGGTTTGCTTCCGAGCAGGAACATATAGGGTTCCTATATTATTTTCCTTAACTAGTAGAGGGTATAGGTTAAAATGCCCGCATAGTGTTTCCCGAATTGTGCCCGCGAACTGGGTGAATTTGTTATAGTCTTTTTGCGAAGGGGCTGCGGCGTAACTCCGAACCCAATGGGTGAGAGAACGACGGGGGAACCCTGCTACACACCATCTTTACTTTCGGAGGCGCATGGCGACGGGCACGGGGGAGTCCCGTTTCAGATGCATTAGAGCCGCGACTACATGTTCCGCCTCTCAAACACTAAAGGACAAGGGAGAAGATGGGACTGCCTGTCCATACAAACGCATAACTTATTTCCCCTCTTTCATGCTGCGCTGGCCCTTTTCTTGGGCTCATTTCCTCTTCGACCATGTTTAGGCATCTCCTCCCTACTCCCATCAACATACTTCTCTTCTTGAATAGCGCACTGGGGGCAGCTTAGATTTATCCCAAGTATACACTTTATTCCTTTTCTTGTTATTCCCCCCTACTGTCTCCCATCCTGAAGATACTAACCGACTCAACGTCCACGAACCGATAACGAACAAATTCGACAAGATGGGTCTCATTCTTCCTCTCCGAATTGTTCAGGGTGTCTTGGCGTTGGTGATTTTGGCCCTGTCGGCCTATGGTATGTGAAGGAAATCTTGGGGGTTTGGGTCGCTAAGAGAGCTGACTGTATTCGTGCAGTAGCCAATTGGTACAACATGGACACAATGACCTCCTCTCCCTCTCAGGTCAACTTCTTGGTCTTTGTTCCTCTCTGGTCTTTCATCTCGATCGCCTACCTCGAGTTGGTCCCCAAGTTTGCTCCCAGAGGTAAGAAGCACCCATACCCGAATAAGGGCAAGAAGTTGCCACTAACACGTTCGCACCAGCTTCTCACCCCTGGGGCGCCGTCGCTTTCGAGCTCCTGAATGTCCTATTCTACTTCGCCGGCTTCATTGCCCTCGCCGTCTTCCTGAGCAAGCTGCTCTTCTGCCGCGGTGCGGTATGCGCCGCCGCCCGCGCCGACACCGTCCTCTCAGCCCTCCAGTTCGCCTTGTGGTCCGGTACCTCTCTGCTGATGATAAAGGACGTTTTCAAGACGGGGTTCCGCAAGCCAACCGCCGGCGGTCCCCCTCCTCAAATGAAGGAGTCCGTGTAAAGAGCTTTTACGACAACTCCTTCGAATCGATCAAATTCAATCATGTCGCACTGGCGGAGGCCAGCC
This sequence comes from Colletotrichum ledebouriae, assembly GCA_036785755.1. Classification (NCBI taxonomy): domain Eukaryota; kingdom Fungi; phylum Ascomycota; class Sordariomycetes; order Glomerellales; family Glomerellaceae; genus Colletotrichum; species Colletotrichum ledebouriae. Next base: position 11,188 of record JAVHLU010001452.1, read on the forward strand.
GGGAGGCGTCCGTAGACGTGATTAGATCGACGCGGATGCCGCCGTGGGACCGCACATATGATGATCGTAAACAAGTCTGGGAAGTTGATCAGAGGCGCATCTACGGCCCGGGATTTAGTGATGTGAGCCTTGTCTAGATGACTGGCCTCAACATGGAACAGGGGCTTAAACGAATAGGGGTGTTACAGCATGACACTGTACGTGGAAAACTGCGGTGCGGATTGGATATGCGGGTTTTCTTTGTTGGGTTGGCTCTTTTCTTTGTTCGACACTGATGTAGATGCTACTACTTACTATTCTGGCTCTGGCCTGTATTCATTCATTCCCAAGGTATTCCATATTTGAGGACTGTGTTCAACGGTATGAAGACATTGACTTTGGTGACCAAGGGTCGCAAGAGTGTCTACGCGAATTTTCGCGTTGCGTACAAACAAACCGTACCTCAAGTAAGGAGAGAATGGTTCGCTGTTACACAATGTTCACCCAAACAAGTCGATCTGACGACGTTGAGAGAAACATTCGGGTATCTTCAAACTTCGAGGCCCACTTCAACGGCCCAGACAGGGTACTCAGTGGCTATGACGATGCGTTCTTCCCAATTGGCCGGGCTATCGCCATAGACCCAGTCACAATGCAACGGTGGGCTGGTGGGGGATGCAGAGACAATCCCGACCACCGGTGGATGAGTTGACGAACGTCTCATGCGCGTTATTGACCTTGTCTACGCTCTCAAGCGGCATTGCTAGGCGGCTCGTAAGATCCTGTCCAAGACGTGTCATGCTTGTAAGAATGCCATAACATCCATCTCAGGGGCAGCAAGAAGTTGATGTCCGTCACATTGAGGGGCTGTCGACGACCAGCGCATTCAGCATTTTCCAGGCTCTCCTCCGAGATCGTGTGCCAAGAGTCTACTGCCCTGCCTTGCCTTGAGATCCAGCCTCTTCATTTCCGCTCCAGCGAGACACTGTCGCGTTCACCTGAGGAACCCGGGGTTGAGAACATTTTGTGGGGAAGGGTATTCCTCCTCCAACATCCACCGAGGACACCGACCGACAACCGCAACGGCATCGTGGGCCCCCCCATCGCGGTAGCCGGGGACGGTGATCGATCGTGGCTGAATGAACCGCTCTATGACTACTTCTAACCCCGAATGCGCCCCAACGCTTCCAAATACCGATGCGGGAGATGAAGCCAACACCGAACGAGACGGCGTCATCGACGTCCCGCGTCAGAGTTGCATCCTCATGAAGCGCACGCCTGAGCCCTTCCAAGTCAGTTGCTGTTCGTGGACCGGCTCGATCGACTCCTCCAATTCTCCCGAGGACCTCCGCGGCTGCAGGAGAGCGCAAACTTTCTCCAGTTTCCCGGCGAGCTTCCCCCAAGTGGGAATCAGACCCCTGCCTCTGCCCCGCAAAGTGACATTTGAGCGTCGATTGCGTGCTGTGGCCAAACCCCACATACTTTGCCTAAATCGGCCCTCTTCAACATCACGCTCGCCTTGTCGTGGGATGTTTACATTAGAATCACTCGACAGCCTGGAGACGGCTTAACCCAATTGGTTTCCTGGGTGGTAAGAAAAAGGAAGAAAAAAAGCTCTGCTATGCTCTGAGCTTAGCCGTTGCTACCTCAACTAGGAAATGAGCTGCAAATATTGGAGGGTACAACGAGGTTCTTTCTCCTTCCGCCCATTGCCGTGCGCGCGAACAGATAGACCCCGTTTCTCTCAACCGACGCAATTATCCATTCAATTCAGTCCAACCTATGGTGTCATCTCCCCTCAATCGCATCATCGGAGCTGGCCCTCCCACCTCTTCTGCACTCGGGTAGAGCGTTCCCCTCCCGCCTTCTTATAATCCACCCGTTCGCCGCTCCGTTGCCGGTGCGCCATCGGGGTGTCTTGTCTCTGAAGCGCATTGCTTTTCTGTCACACATACCCAAGACACCAAAGGTTTCCCTTCTCTCTCTTCCCCCTCTTCCTTCTCCCACACCCTTAAGTTCGCAGTAGCAAGGAGCAAGCAAAATTAGACAATGTCCGAGGATTTGAGCAAGAACTTCGAGACTCTCCAGCTCCATGCGGGGTACGATTGCCCCCCCAAAAAAGCCTAACCACGTATAAGCTTCCAGCTTGAAAGCTATCGCGGACTGACAAGTTGACGCAATTCAGCCAGGAGCCTGACCCTGCCACCAATTCGCGCGCAGTCCCAATCTACGCGACCACGGTTCGTCAAATGCTCGCGACGAGAAGAACATCTGCCCCCAAGAGAGCAATGAATGACACGTTTTGCGAACTCAGAGCTTCACTTTCAATGATTCGGCCCACGGCGCGAGGCTCTTCGGCCTCAAGGAGTTCGGCAATATTTACAGCCGTATCATGAACGTACGTTTGTAACCTCTTGCTCCTTCTGCCAAGGAAACAAAACTAACATGAGAAACCCCCCCGATCCCAGCCCACCGTAGACGTCTTCGAGAAGCGCATCGCAGCCCTCGAAGGCGGCGTCGCCGCCTTGGCAACCTCGTCCGGCCAAGCCGCCCAGTTCATCGCCATCAACGCCCTCGCCCACGCAGGCGACAACATCGTTTCGACCTCGCTCCTCTACGGCGGCACCTACAACCAGTTCAAGGTCTTCCTGCCGCGCCTGGGCATCCACACAAAGTTCGTCAACGGCGACCGCGTCGAGGACATCGCCGCCGCCATCGACGACAAGACGAAGGCCGTCTACGTCGAGTCCATTGGCAACCCCAAGTACAACGTGCCGGACCTCGAGGCCATCGCAAAGGTCGCCCACGAAAAGGGCGTCCCCGTCGTTGTCGACAACACCTTCGGCGCCGGCGGCTACTTCGTCCGTCCCATCGACCACGGCGCCGACATCGTCGTGCACTCGGCCACCAAGTGGATCGGCGGCCACGGCACCACCATCGGCGGCATCATTGTCGACAGCGGCAAGTTCAAGTGGGACAACGGCCGCTTCCCGCAGATGACGGAGCCCTCGGACGGCTACCACGGCCTTAAGTTCTGGGAGACGTTCGGCCCCATCACCTTCATCATCCGCGCCCGCGTCGAGATCCTGCGCGACCTCGGCGCTTCCCTCAATCCCTTCGCCGCCCAGCAGCTGCTCATCGGCATCGAGACGCTGTCCCTCCGCGCCGAGCGCCACGCCCAGAACGCCCTCGCCCTCGCCAAATGGCTCGAGGCCAGCGACTATGTCAGCTGGGTCTCGTACCCGGGCCTCGAGAGCCACCCGTACCACGAGACGGCCAAGAAGTATCTCAAGCGCGGCTTCGGAGGCGTCCTCAGCTTCGGCGTCAAGGGCGGTGGCGAGGCCGGAAGCCAGGTCGTCGACGGCTTCAAGCTGATTTCCAACCTCGCCAACGTCGGCGATTCCAAGACCCTGGCCATTCAGTGAGTTTTTTTTCGTAAAGTCTCGAAACGTTCTGCCAGAAATGACTAATGCGTGTGTAAGTCCCTGGACTACGACCCACGCGCAGCTCTCAGACGAGGAGAAGACCAGCTCCGGCGTCAGCGAGGTAAGTTATCCTCCCCTTTCCTTTCGGAAATGTTACCCCATTATTCACACCGTGAACTAACCCCTCCGCTCAATCAGGACCTAATTCGCATCTCTGTCGGCACCGAGCACATTGACGACATCATTGCCGACTTTGAGCAGTCCTTCAAGAACGCCGCCGCCGCCACGAAAGACGGCAAGCCCGCTACCGCCGCCGAGACCAAAAAGGACGATGCGCCGCTGGCGCCGTAAGCGTGCCGTTACAAGAAGCAGTGCTTGACGGAGGATGGGAATTGGATACCCAGTGTTTTGTACCCAGTGTTTTGTCTAAGGATGATGGGGGAAAACAAAAAGCTTAGCGTGACTGGATCAATTTGTATGAGAAGAAATACCCGTATAAGAAGCAACATAAACCTTCATCATATGAAACTTTTCCGTCATGCCCTCATTCTACACTCGAAGATATTTCAGTGTCCGGGACCATTGTCCAGGTATTCGCGAGCAAAGACTCACATATCAAATAGTTCCAGATGGCTCGACGCCATGAAAGCTTGGGAAGGTCTTCAAAGATGACCGGGCTTTAGCTGCTGACCTAAGAGAAGGGAAGGTACGAACTCCTGATTCATAAGATCAGCGCACCTAGCAAATGGACTGAACCACCCCAGGCATTTGACAATCAAACGCCAAAACGCCACAAATTTCTTTAGCCCATACAGCCCCAGTGAATCAACCGAAAAATCGCTCGCAAGTGAACTGCCCAGGGTTTTTGGCAGGCGGCACGAGTCGGAGAAGGTGAAGAGGTACTTCGTCGCAGCAGCAGCAGCAGCAAAGAATGAGAGGCACCTGGGTCCCGGCGCGCGATACACGACGATAATCTAATCCACGGGGTCCTCGTGATTGGCCAGGAATCGTTCAAGCCAGCAACCATCCGGCTCCACCGCTGCTTTCCCACCACACCTCACATACACACTCGAACGAGCTTCATCCTCGCCAACTTATCCACCTCACTTCACTAACCCCTCCCCCGAAGCCCTCGACCCTTTCGCTCTAAACTCCCTCTTCTGTCTCCTTGGTTCCTTTCCTCCTTCTCTGCGCAACCCATAAACCGCTCGGTCTCCGACAACTCCAACTCAACTCAGCTCAATTACCGAACCAGAACCAAACCAAAAACCACCCCAAAGATGCGCCTCCAATCCCTCCTCACCCTCCCGACCGCCCTCGCCGCCTCCCTGACCCTCCAGATCCCCTCCTCGGCGGTCCTCCCGAACCCCTACACCCTCCCGCCCTCGACCCGCGCGACCCTTTTGGCCCTGAGCTCCTCCTTCACAGCGCCGCTGTCCGTCAGGAACACCTTCGACTTCCACAACGTCACGGCGCCGGGCTCGTACCTGGTCGACGTGCACTGCGCGACGCACGCTTTCGCGCCCCTGCGCCTCGACGTCGCCGCCGACGGCACCCTGGCGGCCTGGGAGACGTACCGCGGCAACGACTGGGACAACAAGGGCGAGGTGTACGCCTCCAAGGACTTCGAGGGCGGGGCCAAGGGGTTCGAGGTCAGAGTTCTGGGCGGAAAGAATTACTTTGTCGAGAGGAGCAAGTGTATGTTGTTGTTGTTCCTAACTCTGCCCCCTTAGTTTCCCAAGAGGTTTTTGAGGGTGGCCTTGAGCAGGCTCGGAATGAGCTGCTAACAAGAACTCGCAGTCTCCGTCTTTACGATCCTGAAGAACCCCATGATTCTCCTCGGCCTGGTCAGCATGGGTATCTTCATCGGAATGCCATACCTCATGGACAACAGTAAGTCTCCCTGCTTACCCCTGACGAGTAGATAATTGACGGGCAACCCGCGCAGTGGACCCCGAGATGCGCGCCGAATTCGAAGAGCGTCAGAAGAGCAACCCGATGAACTCCCTCCTCGGTGGCGGCGGAGCCCAGCCCGGTGCTAATCCCATGGGCAACTTCGACATGGCCGCCTTCCTGGCTGGGTCCAGCGGCAACAAGAATGAGGGCTCTGGTTCTTCGAGTGCTGGCGGGAATGGCAAGAAGGAGAAGGGCGTGCGGAGGTGAGAGGAGATTGACGGGGTCAGGTGCCACCAATAGAGAGCGTTGAAAAAAACAGCTTTCGAGCGCTATCCACAGCTTGAAAAAGGAGCTGGGGAGTCAGACATTCATTTTCCTGATACATATTTCAATACCTACGGCTCTGCCTGCCTGAGTTAATATGCTGTACGCGGGCACTCACTGATTGCTTGCCATGGTAAGTCGACGCATGCCCATGACAATGCGCCCATCAATCGCTCTCGTGATGTTGGCGTCCAGTACAGACTATGAAAGGTAATGCAAATGTTTCATCGTAAGGGCAAAACTGCTGTACCCGATAGCAGAAAACGACATATTATGAACATAAACCCATGTCTGCCATTCCGCCATGATTTTCGAGAACCAGGCCACTACTTCTTCGTGATTCCATTCGTCATAACCCAAACCCAAAAGACGCAGACATGCCATCTACTTAAAAGTCGCCTCCGAAGTCGTCGCCACCTCCAAAATCATCACCGCCGCCAAAATCGTCGTTATTGTTCCCGTCATCTGCGGTAGGCTGTCAGTACCCACGCTGAGAAAGGTCAGCACATCGAATGACTCACTGTATCCCTCAGCATACGCCTCTTGCTGCTCATCATTAATGTGGTCCGCAATAAGCGCACCACCAAGCAAACCAGCACCCGCACCGAGCGCCATGCCGCCCGCCATGCCCATGCCACCACCGCCGGGCTTCCTACCCCCACCCATCATCTGTCCGCGGCCGAAACCGCCTCCATAACCGCCCTGCTGGGGATATCCCCCGTAGCCTCCGCCATACCCGGGTTGCTGGGGCGGGTAGTAGCCCTGCTGCGGCGGGTAGCCCTGCTGTGGGTAACCCCCGTACTGCGGCTGTTGCGGGTATCCTCCGTACTGCGGCTGCGCGGGGGGATAGCCACCGCCGTATTGCTGGTGACTGCTGCCACTGGCCTTGGCCTTGCCTAGCAATTTGCCCAAGAAGCCGCCGCTGCTCTTCCCGCTGTCCTGGGCTCGGGGTGGCAATTGCTCAGGGAACGGGCTTTGGGGCTGTTGATGCTGCTGCTGTTGCAGGTTGTAGCCGGGTGGCATGGGGGAGTGCGAGCCGCGCTGGCGCTGGTCCTCTTCGTCCTGGAGCTGGCGGGCCAAGCGCTCATCTTCGCTCATCGTGTTGGAGGGTCCGCCGGGTTGAGGGGTCGCGCTGTGATTTTCGTACGGGTTCGGCTTGGCGTCGACGGGAGTCGTCGGACCGTGATCGCCGGGTCGCGGCGCGTAGCCCGGAGGGGGGCCGCCCGGGTGATCATGGTCGCCCGGGGGAGGCGGAGGAGGCAGGGCTGGTTCTGTGGGCTTTTCCCATTGGGATTGCTTTGTGTGGAGGTTTACGTAGAACCTTGGGTAGTGGTTGTTAGCTCGTCTCATTCGCAACATAAGAGAAGGGCGCATTGTTGTTATACCATTCTTTGTACTGGTCGTTCCAGCGGGCGATCCAGCCGGGAGGGACCTCGGGAGCCTTGGGGGGCGGGGGGCCGGCTGGAGGAGCGAAATCGTCGGCCATGTGTAGTGACGTCGAGAAGTGGTGCGTTTTTTTGCGATTTGTTAAGGAATCGGTAAGTTGAGTGGACGTCGGGAAGTAAAGCAAAGTGCACAAATGAGCTACTAGGTAGCTTATGGACAAAACAGACTTCCTAGCTCTTAAGCTTCTTGGGAACGGGGAGGGTTTTGTTGAAAAAGGGAAGGAAAAGCTAAGGTGTCAAGTGTCAGGTTTGGGCTGCGGCGCAGGAGGAGAAGGAGCCGGGATTACGTCTTTCAGTCTGAAGTAGGTACCTACGGTACTACCTAGGCACCTGTCTGTTCTCACCTACCTAGAGTGGTGAACCAATGGACAAGTCCCGCGGGTACCGGTTCAGCTTCGTGTGCTATAGCAAATTACGGAGCTAAAAAAACAACTCCTGGTAACTTCTGGAACGGAAAGTCGGAAGAACGGCAATGGAGCTGCTAGGGTTCCTACGACGGTGGTAGTGGTGGTGGCCAGAGAGGCACCCTGAGCTCATCGGAAGCCATGCGGCCTCTCTGCAACTGATTTTAATTCCCCTACTGCGGTACTAGTTCCGAACCTGCGTTCTTCCTCTCGGATTCTGGAAGCCTGCTCGTTGTTCTCACTGCCCATCATAAACCAAATGCTCCAGCTACATCTTTATCGTGAGCTCTTGGCTACATCATGCAGCGTGATGCGAGATGCGAACTGTGAACTGCAGACACAGCCCCTCTTCCGCTACTGCGGTACAGTCCGCACCCCTATAAATAGATAACCCTCAAATACGATATCACCCTCTAAATGCATATAGATATCATACCCGTATTATTTTATATAAGCGAAATACTAAAAAATATATATTTATTTAATATATATACCCTCCTATTTTATTTAGTATAAGGGTATAGGGCAGGGGAATTTAGTTATACTATAAAGCTAAATTAGGGGGGTAGTAGGGGGTATTTAGTATTAAATTTTTCGCTCTACTACTCTCCTCACCCCTCTTACTACTACTTTTTAAAGCTATTATAATAGCTAAATTAAGTATTTAGTAGCAGGTTACCCTCTATAATTAAGTAGCTTTATAGATAGTTTATCTAAGTTAATAAGTAATAATTATATATACCTAGAGGGTATATAATATAGAGTTAAAGTAGCCTAACGTCTTATAATACCTGAACTATAAGTAGAAGCCTCTTATTAAAAATAATAATATTAAAGCTCCTGAGATATAATATATTATAACTACTTAATAGCCTAAGGTTAAAGCTCTTCTCTATAAGTAGTAAGTTAAGCTTAAAGCTTAAGAGATAGGGATAATTAATACTCTTCTCTAAGAGTAGATATACTTTATTTAAATATTAATCCCTAAAGCGAGAGATTATTTAATTAACCTCTTAAACCCTTTAGTATTTAGCTATAAGTAAGTTAGCCTCTTTAAAAAAAGGTATTATATATAGTAGTAAATCTTTTATAGAGAGGTAGTATTTACTAATATTAATAAAGCTATTATAAAGAGGATTAAAGCGTTATAATTACTAGTAATAGAGTATTCCCTATTTAATATATATAATATAGATAAGACTAGACTATATTAGTAATAACTTCCTATAAGTAGCCTCTCTATTTCTTATAAAACAAGGCTTAAGAGGGATAAATCCTAAATATCGCTAGGTTTTACTACTAATATAATAGGAGATAATCCTCTTTATATATAAGTAGTTAGAAAGTTAAAGACTTTATATACGCTTTATAGCTTTAACTTCTTTCACCTTGCTGGAAGGTTCAGCGAGGGCGTTTCCAGGCCACGAGAGCCTTAGTGGCCCGTTCGGCTCCGATATAATCAGCCCCGGTGCGGCGCGCGTCCGACTTTATGCGAGGGTTTGCTTGCGAGTAGTAGGAACATATAGGGTTCCTATATTATTTTCCTTAACTAGTAGAGGGTATAGGTTAAAATACCTATATAGTGTTTCCCGAATTATGCCTGCGAACTAGGTGAATTTGTTATAGTCTTTTTGCGAAGGGGCTGCGGCGTAATTCCGAGCTCAATAGCTTTAACTTTAAGGCTTTTAGTATTATATAGAAGTATAATAAGAACGCCTAGTTTATAAGATCTATTATAAAAAACTAGCTATAGTACTTTTATACCTATATTTAGTCTTAGAAGCTAGGTTAAAAGGTCCTACTATTTATAGATAACTTCTCTACCTATATATTAAGCGTAGAGTTAAAGCTATTACCTCTAAATATTTAAATTAAGTTTCTCTTATTAAATATAACTTTATAATACTAGCTAATAGACTAAGGGATTATTAGTACCTTTAAGAGCTACTACTAATATAACTTCCTCGCTTAGGTTATAAATAAACTTATAAATACTAAGGTTATTAATCTAGTTAAGCTAATAGATTTATGAATTATACTTCGCTAGGTATTTAAAGCCTTCTCCTCTATATTAAAGTTATTAATAGTTTAGAACTACTAGAGATACTCTTTATTTATTAAGCTTAATTTAGTAACTATAATATCCTTAGTAATAGAATAACTAGCTCTAGATAACTTAGCTACTCTTTTATAATAAGTAGTAATATTAACTAAGTCCTTTAAGATACTAGAGGAGTTCCTTTACCCTATAGAAGAGAATAATACCCTAGGAGAGCTTTATATAATAGAGAAAGTTATAATAAGAGTATTAGAGGATTATAAATACTAAGTATTATTATTTATAAATAGATATATCTATACCTTAGAGGAGGAGAATAATATTAAAGAAGTAAGTCTTATATCTAATTTTAAGCTTATTAAAGCTCTCGCTAGTATTAATAACCTCTTATAATTTATAGAGGATCGTAAGTATATTACTATAGTAGAGGTAAGCGTATTAAGGGTATTTAGGAGTTATCTAATCTAGTAGTAATAATAATATAGTAATAATATTTAATTTAGGACTTTTTTATATTAGTATAATTATAAGAATTAATTTTTTTTAATATATTTAGATTTAATTTTTAAGTAGTATAGTAAGTAGAATTATTAAGCTCGGAATTACGCCGCAGCCCCTTTGCAAAAAGACTATAATAAATTCACCTAGTTCGCAGGTATAATTTAGGAAATACTATATAGGTATTTTAACCTATACCCTCTACTAGTTAAGGAAAATAATATAGGAACCCTATACGTTCCTACTACTTATAAGTAAACCCTCTAAATATCACCGCATAGAGTCGGACGCGCGCCGCACCGGGGCCGATTATATCGGAGCCGAACGGGCTACTGAGGCTCTCGTGGCAACGCCCTCGCTGAACCTTCCAGCAAGGCGAAAGCCACCAGAAGGCTGTGTATTGTCAGGAGGCGCGGAGTTAGAAGGTCTGTTGCACTTGAGCAGGTAAAATCACTATGCAGTGGCCAGAGGCCATAAGTAGAATTATAAATTATAGCTATATTCCAAAATATATAGTTTTCCCTTAAAATATATATAGGTATAGTGCCCGAGTCTGATGCATTTACAGGGGTGCGGACTGTAGAAACAATTCCGCTCCCCGCCTACCTCCTTACCTAGCCATTTGCCCCTCATTGGACGCCCCTTGGCCAGCTTTCCCACTCCCTTTTCCAATCACTTGCTCCCGCTGACCGCTTCGCTTGCAGCTCAACTCGCCTGACGGGCAGCTTGCTGCTGTCGCCGCTGCTGAATTTTCCCACAGAGAACCGGGACGCCGGAGAGCCGGCAAGGGACGTCAAAAGTCATTGCAATGTACCACCACACAGAAGCGTCGCGTGGATGATACCTGCGATGACATCACCTTTCAGACCCTGCCCCCAATGCTCGACTGGAAACGGGCCGTCTCCACAGTGGGGATCCGCGAGTTTGAAAACCTCCCTCCGCTCCCAGCCAAAGCCAAGCTCACTCAATGCTGACAGCTCTTCACATCCATCCACTTCGGGGGCGAAGAAGCCACACAAAAAAAGAAAAAGAAAAAAAGAAAGGCCATCACACGTAATGAGCGCTGTGGCTGTGGCTGGGGCACGATTTAGAGACTGCAATCTGTAGCAAGGCTCCTCTGGCTTATACTAGACTCACAAGTGGCGACGTCCCAAAACAGATCAGCCAAAATGTCCAGATGACATCGTACATCGTACTCGCGTGGTGGTGCACATCATATAACAAGCATTTTCGTGTCTTGATGCTCCTTTATCACCGAACATCCTCGAGTCCGTGGGATACCTCACGGTACCATACCTACTTGCGAGCTCACTGCACCTTGCTCCGCCCTCTGCGCGTATTCATCTCACGTTTCCGCAGTCATACACCGGTGATTGCGAATGCATTGTGGCGCAGTTCTCTCCTTCTCTCTCCTTCTCTCTCTCTCTCTCTCTCTCTCTCTCTCTCTCTCTCTCTCTCTGCCATTCAACACCAAGAACCGGCTTCTGTGTACTCAACTGCAACATTGCATAGTAAACCTAGAGGTCCATTGATGATGTGCTACTAGCGCAAAAGCAGATAATCAACCCTGTCTGCATCCAGACCAATCTATCCCATCTAACCCTGCTACTTCGAGAAATCAAAAGGGGACTTCACTCATCTTAGCGGTACAATCTTCGCGAAGACTCTCAAAGTAATATGCACAACAATCTCTAAGGCAGGTCCCGTTCGTCCCGCCTATTCCTCTCGCCAAACAGGTAGGCAGCCTCCATGCAGTAAGCCCCGCCTCCGCTGGCCATCCGTCGCTCGCTGCCGTAGCAAATGACCACCGCATCCAAGATACCGCTGAGAATACCTTCCATGGCGCCCATAACCGAAAAACCAATGAAAGTGGCAACCAAGCCAACCACATACGCATACGCCGAGCCCCGAACCCCAACCCCGTCCGGCAACGCGACCCTGAGCTGCTTCGCCGTGATCACCCAGCCCGCAAAACCAAGTGCCGTGGCCATAATGAACCGTGTCGCGTATAAAAGCATCTTTGCTAATCGATAAGGAAGTAAAGGAGAATGACTAGACCGCTGCGAACTGAACACTTGCGGTGTCAGGGTTGTCGTGGGCCGCTGCGGTGAGATGAAATCCATTTGGCTCAGTCCGCGAGCAGCCGTATGGAGATTCTGCGAGTGAATCGCACCGTACGTGATAGTCATCGGATTCGTCAGCGCCGCGATGGGTGTCGGAATCCACATCGCTGCCACGTGTTGGAGGATGTTGGCCATTCTCCGAGGCAGCACGAGGAGAGGCGCCCGAATCAGCAGCGCCAAAAGCGTGGACTCGCAGATGCTTCCAAAGATGGTTGTCGACGCGTGGTTGAGCGCCGCCGATACTATCTCAGAGGACGTGGGAGCAGGCGCCGCATTGCGGTGGAAGTACCATTGAGATACCGTGGCAGCTGTAGTGGCTCTCTGCACTGCGTTGATGACCCCTATGGTCCACATGTACATCAAGACGAACCAGATCCCAAGCCACCAGCTGGAGACGCTGATGATGAACTTGGCAAGTCTCGTGGAGAAGTAGCCACCTAAGAAGATCCTCGAAAACATCCCCATCCAAACCCACGTCCAAGTCACGATGACGGCGAGACTGGCGAAACCAAGAGCCATCAGTGCACCGTTCGCTGCAAGAATTCGAGTCGAGAACTCGAGGATTTCGATGGCCTGCCGGATGGCGTAGCGACCTTTCCAAGCTAGGTATACCCAAGCAACAGCCGAAATGGCTGGAGCCAGAGCAGCCCACCGCATAGCCCGATCCTGAAGACTCGCTCCATGTGTTGAGCCTTCATAGCTGGAGATGAAGGGATATAGTGAGAATGAGAACATGATGATGGGCATCGCAACGAGGATCAGCATCGCGAGAGGGCGGGCGAATGAGCGGAGCGCTGCGAGCCACACGAGGGACACGATGATCGATATGAGTGTGTCGACTGCCAGCATGTGGAAGGACGATTGTAACGTGGTATAAATGGTGTCGCCCCAGCCCTTCTTAGGTGTCCCGGTGTGCAACCAGACCAACACAAACGTAGATATCAAACCCGCTAAGGCGATCAAGAATATCCAGGCAAAAAAGGGGTCGTACTTGAATAATTCTCCTTCCACAAGAGGAACTGTGGCCGGCATCGTCTCGTCGTCGGAGCTCGCTCTTCGAGCCTCGTCGAACTCGTTCTCCGGGGTAGCTTCCCTCCTTAGCTGGACCTTACGATCGCCGGACCTGGGCTGAAACTTCTGGAAAGGGGCCGGACTGGAGTCTGTCACCCCGTTCAACAAGGACGCTGACGGGTCATCTTCTTGAATCTGAGAGTCCAGTCCGATATCCACCATCTTGGGATTCGTGTCCGAACCGCGGTCGGAGCCTTCGCGTGGGATGTCCTCCGCCTCTTCATCTATGACATCCCGTCCGCGGTTTCGCCCATTAAAGCTCCGCGCCCCGTTCCAACTGCTGCGGATGCCCCTCCGCAGGCCTCTATCCTGATACCTCTGCCCAGGCGTCTCGCTGCTCTGTTCAAGGGACCCGCGGCTAGCGTCCGGTTCCGTCTCGGAGCTCTCTGCCATCTTGCTCGCGGCCGCTACGCGTCGCGACATGTGCAGGGCGGCCATATCCGCGGCCTCACGATCCCTCTCGTCCTCGTCATCTTCCTCCATGTACTCGTCGAGCGTGCTGTGGAACAGCGGCGCATCTTGGGCGGCGGACATGCGAGAGGCGAAACCTAACTGCCCGAAGCGCGAAGCCCCTCCGGGTTGGTAAGGGTTCCCGCCGTACCCTCTCCCGAGAAAAGACCGCCCGCCATGTCGTGAAGGCCGTGATGGCCAGTCGTTCGGATGTTGTGGTGGGTAATCGTTGCCTTCGTTTTGGCCCGCGAAATTGGACAGTCGGGATTGTGACTGCGCCAGGAACCTGGACGCATCTTCGGGGGACGAAGCCATCAGTTCACCGTCACAGAGCGCAGAAGGAGCGGTGGACAAAGGAACCTACATTCCGAGAACATGATGCTATCGTTAGCGAGGACCTCGTCCCCTCAGGGAATTTGCGTGCTCTCCGGTCGATCGGGACGCGGGACGATGGGTAAATAAGGCCGACTATCTAAGGCGGGAGAATGAGGATGACGGACAAAGAGTCAAGAGTTGGAATGTTCGGGGTGCAGGCGGTAGAGACTATTGGTATACGCAAACAGAACAGGCTGTGAAAATAGCAACGGGTACGACGGTTATGGACTGAAGTCGGTCACTAAGAGGATGAATAATATCCTTACAGTTCAAGCCCGTGGTGCTCGTGAGAAGGGCATCCGCACTATGGCGTCGGGGAAGATGAATCGAAGGTCATGCGGCACATGGGGATCCAAAGTGACAAGCAGGGATGTGAGTGGACCGGTGAGGGACGATGTACATGGATGGGCGGACGGGCGAGCTTGTTAGGCAGCGCGGACGCTGATGCAGCCTCACAGCGGCACACAGATAGCACACGACACCGACACCATCGACGCCAGAGTGGACCGCCTTCTTCGCGGGTACCTCGCTCGCTAACAGTCCATCCACTCAAAACGTCAGTTCCTCGGCGGAAGGAGCGTGGGATGCACCCACCGCCGGCACTAATCAGCCTGAGCAACACCTCAGCAGGCACCTCAAAGGTTAGCGCATCCTAGGGGCCGCTGTTATTAAACTATGCTGTTTTTACTATACCTCCATAAGGATTAAAAACGTTAGCGTTATCCTATCAAATCGTACGGTATGGGGTGCAGAATGATAATATATTAAGTGTGTAGCTATCTGGAAATCTCTACGCATAGACCTACGCGTTATTTATATCTAAAAGTAGCTAATATAGGTATCGCACTATTATACTATAGCTACTACTACTTTTATATATACTTAGCACGTTACTATATATACTAAGGGGTTAATTTAGTACGCCCCTTTAGTTTCAGTATAATATAGCGTAATATAGTATAATTTAGTATAACAGCTAAGTTTATTAATTAACTCTAAAGCGCTTAAATCTAGTATATTTAAAGTTATTTAATGTATTTATTTAATATAAAGTTATCTAATACCTCTAATATATCTATTAATAACTTTATAGCCTTATTATTTACCTATCTTATAATCCCTTTTCTAATATTATTCCTTAATATTATCTATAAGTTATTATAGAGTATCTAAGCCCTTAGCCCTTAATTACAATATTATAACTTAGTCTTCTTATCTACCTAAAGGCTTATAGACCTTATTTAAAAAGTTAGTAATAATAGGCTTATTTAAGTAGCGCTAACTTAAGAATATTATTAATAAGAGAGATTATTATATAGAGAGGGTATTATCTCTTTTATAGTTATTTATCCTATCTTAATTTAACTACTTTATCTTATAGAATTACTTATTTATAATAAGAGGGAGTACTACTCTCTATTACTCTTTATTTTACTTATAGGGTATTTTAAGGAGGTATTGCTATTAATAATAAGGTCTTGTTAGTATAGCTTATAAGGGTATTATTAGCTTCTAAGGAGGAGTTATTACTTAATTATAAGAAGGTAAAAGAAGATATAAACTTATATAAGGAAAGTTCTTAGTAAACTATATACTTAAGGGCTTAATTATTAGTATAATACCCTCTCTTTTATATTAGTATAAAATTATAGTTAGTAAGGTATTTAGTAAGTTAATTTAACTAGCGTAGTAACTATAGAGTTGCCCCTTTAGGTTAGGTATTAGGCTTACTTAAATCTAGGCTTAATATTACTATTAGTATCTTATAACTCCTCTCTCTTCTAGGCATTTAACTATTTATAACTTATTAATAAGGCTTAATTAAGTAATAAATCTCTCGTAAGACTACTATAGGAGGGGTTTTATAAGTCTATCTGCTATTAATTTAGCTAAAGGAGTATAAATAACCTTAATATACCCTTCTATAACCTCCTGCTATAGCTAGTAGTTATAAATATTAATATAGTAGAGTTTTATCTATAACTAAAATATCTCTTTTATAATAAGGCCTACTATTTATAGGTTATTATACTAGATTATAACTTTTAGTATATTAATAGCTATAAGACCTATAAACTTAGGTAGTCTATTATTTAAGAGAGAGATTTATAGAGTAGTAATAAGTTAACTTATAAATAATCTCTTCTTTACTACTTATAAGAGAGCGAGAAGCTCTAACTCTATAGTTAATATAATAACTATATTTTACTTATTTACCCTCTATAATATTATCCCTCTAGCGAGCTTTATTATAAAGGATTAGGAACTCTTATAGTCTAGTATATTATTAGCGAAACTAGCGTCTAATATAACTTCGAGGCCTTTAGATAATCCCTTAGGGACTCTATATTCTAGGTATAGTCCCTTTATTTATATAAGGTATTAAGTAATATAATTAGTAGTAGAGTAGTAATAGGGTCTTGGGTTTTAGTTAAAGCGGGTGAGTCTACTAATAGTAAGTAAGATATTAGGTCTTATTATAACTATAATATATAATAGTAATTCTATTTTTTACTAGTATTTTATAATATTAGCCTTTATTACTTCTCTTTTATATAAGAGGTGTTTTTTTTATACTATTAGGGTTTTATAATCTCTTATTAATTTATTAGTTAGGAGTTTTAATAGCTTCTTAAAGAAGGATAACTATAAGAGCTATAGCTTATAGTTAGGTCGATCTTAAATAACCTTAATTCTTAGAAACTACTAGATATCCTTATCTTCTTTAAGGTAGTATTATAATTAAAGTTTATTAATTAGCTATCTCGCTTTAATCTCTTTAGAAAGGGGATATATAAATATATAATTATTAATATAGAAGAAGAATAAGATCTTATTATTCTACTAGTAGGAGTTTCTATTAGCTACTTACTTAAACCTACTTACTATAAGACCTCTTTCTAGGTATTATTACTATAGGAGTAGTAAATAGCGAAGTCTATAGAGGGCTTTAAGTAACTTTAGAACGCATCCGCTCTTCTAATACCCTAGCGCTATCTCTATATAGACTTCTTTATTAAGATTAGTATAAATAAAAGTATTAACTATATTATATTATAAGAGGTCTATATTAAACTAGTTTATAAGTATAATAAGGGTCCTAAAGGATATCCTAGCTAAGATAGTAGTATAGGTATCTATTAGATCATGAGGCTATTAATCTCCTCTAATAATAAGTCTCGCTTTAACTTTAATAAGTCTCCTATACTTATCTAGCTTATAGGTATATACCTAGTAGTAGCTAAGGACTCTATAACCTTATACTATTATACTAGGCACTTTAACCTATAATTTTAATAGTTTATAGCTATTTAGATACGACTCTTTAGCTTCTCTAAACTTATCCCCTAATAGGTATAATAAGTAACTAGTTAATTAGCTATAAGATAAGGGTAATAATGGCAGATCCCTCCAGCGGGTTCCTAATAGAAACCTCTTTAACCTATCCCTAGTAGAATTATTTATTACTATTAGACTAAGTAAGGGGCCCCTAGCTTTAAGGCTTAATACCTAGTTATACTCCTTACTAGCGCTAGGTTAGCTAGACTATAAGTAGGCGTAGAAGTTATCTTATTACTTAATTAATTTACTTAGCTTTATACTAGCTAGGAATACTATCTTATAGGAGGTCCTTAAATCAATCCTAAATTTCTTAGATTTAGTAGTAATAACCTTCCCCCCTTTTACCTTAAGATCCTCTATTACTTAGAAGAATAATAAGGGTAGAGATTAATAGAGTAATAAGTTAGAACTAAGCTTAAGAGTATTTAAACTTATCTTATAGCTAGGATTTATTTAGTATATTAACTTTATTAATCTCTATTAGCTTAGTTAGTAGTAACTATTTAGCTTCTTTATTATCCTTAGCGTTATCTAGGTTTAGTATCTATTATAGCTTTATTAACTTAATAATAATATTATAATAGTTATATATCTCCTCTTAGTTTATCTCCTAGAAGTTATCCTTCTACTTATTAATATTATTACTAAATTTCTTACTTTTATTAAACCTAATATCTCTTATAATAATACCTTCTTACTTTACTAGGTATTATATTTAATAGGAGTTTAATAATATATAGCTAATAAGATATCTAATCTAAGCCCTAGGGTTAAAGCGCTAAAAGTAGTTCTTACAGAGTTAAGCCTAGGTAGTTAGAGCGAAGAGCTTATAGCTATATTATTATAGATAGGAGATATTTAGTATAATAGCGTTACTTTTTATAAACTAGTATAGAAGTTTATAAGGGGTCTTCTAACCTCTTATCTATAATAGAGTTTAGTTATATATATAAGTTACTATTATATAGATCTCTAGCTATAAATAAGGTAAAAGTTTTAATAATAAATAAAGGTATCTAGCCTTTATCTTTATAACTATTATAATCCTCTCTCGGCCTCTGGCCACTGCATAGTGATTTTACCTGCTCAAGTGCAATAGACCTTCTAACTCCGCGCCTCCTAATAATACATAGCCTTCGGTCACGTGATCTTACTAACTACCTTTCCTAACTATAGCTGCACTTATATATACCCGTTATACTAAATAGCCTCACGATCTTTAACTTTATATCGATAATAATATAGTTTTTAATTATTCAAACTACGAAACTATCGACTTTTCCTCTCGCGCACTACCCGCGCCGCTAGTACTACCTCTATTACTACTTTATCCGCTAGAAGTCGTTACTATCTTTACTATACCGTTATTAGTAACGCTCTCTCTATTAGTTAGTATAAGCTATACTTACTAACCCCTAAGGGGCCTAGGCTACCTCTACCTTAATAGTGCAGAGGACCTACTTAAAGAAGGGTTACTCTATAAGGTATATAATAACCTACCTAGCTTTTACTACTAAGTCTACTTACTTAGCTATAATATAATAGTAAGTATCCCCTCTAGGGGTATTAATAAGAGCCCTCTTAAGGGCTATATTAATAATATACTCTCTATATATAATAGAGTAG
>JAVHLU010001453.1:0-30156 GCA_036785755.1 Colletotrichum ledebouriae
TCCGCCTCTAGGTACTATTAGAAAGGGCTAGAACTAATAGGAACTAGAAAGATAATAAATAATATAGCTCTACCTATAAATAGGTAAGAATATTAGGAGTAGGCTTAAAAGATATATAGAGTAATTTGCAGATCTAATTAAAAGAGATCGTCCCTATTAAGCGCCGATTCGCTAAGAAATTACTAAAAAACGAGGTATATAGTTATTAAGATACTAATAGTAATAATAATAATAATAATCCTCCCCTCCGCTACGCTCCTCTCCTCTACGCTCTACTCCATAGTCTCCCTATAACGGGTCCGTGCGCTAAGGGAGTTTTCTAAAAGTTGCGCAGCTAAGTCTATCCTATCCTATCCCACTACTAACTATAGTATATAGCGTTTAGTCCTTCTTAGGGTTCTATAACTTCTACTACTAATTTATTATAGATTATAGGAAGATTGCTAGGCTGCTTACTAAACTTATAGCTAAAGGTGCCTAATTTAACTTTAATAGCGACTATATAGTAGTATTTATAATACTAAAAGAGGCCCTAACGTTAGCCCCTATCTTATACTACTAGAAGCCCGAATTACCTACCTAAGTTAAGATAGACGCCTCTAAATTAGTTTATACTACTACCCTCCTCTAATAATAAACTAATAATAGCCTATAGCACCCTATAGCCTATTTCTTAAAAATGATATTATTAATAGAGATAAACTACTCTATTTATAACTAAGTAGCTGCTAAATATCTACTAAGCCTACTAGTTAGGTATCTTAGCTAGTTTTAACTTCTATATCTAATACTACCCGGGGTATAAAAACGTGCTAGCTAATACCCTCTTATAGAAGAATAAAGACCTCTAAATATAATAAGCTATTTATAAGTCTAACTATACCTAGGTATTACTACTACCTACCTACTTATCTCTAGAGGTAGTAAGTAAACTACGCTAACTACTTAAATCTACTCTAAGTTACTTTATAATAGCTATTAACGCTGTAGAGCTAGAGGATAAGTTAAAAGGTTACCTCCTAGTTAAATATATCTTTTAATTAAACTATAAACCTAATATATTATTACTTAAGCTACTAAAAGTACTTATAGCTATTAAAAAGGAACGCTAGAGAATATAGGAAGGGCTTCTAACTATAGATAGGAAGCTTATAATACTAGAGGAAGAAAACCTATATATAAAGTTAATTTATAAAGCTTATATTTAGAGGTTTATAGTATACCTAGGTTAAAATAAGACTATTAAACTTCTAAAGGAATACTATTACTAGCCCCGCCTAACTACTAATATTAAGTAATATATTTATAACTATTATACCTATTACTAAGCTTAGAAGCTAAGAGATAAGCCTCTAGGCGAGTTAAGACCCCTATTAATACTAGACTACCCTTAGGAGCACGTTATAATAGATTTTATATCCTACCTACCTAACTACTATAGGTATAATAATATATTTATTATAATATACTACCTCTTAAAGAAGATAGTCTCCCTCCCCTATTATAAGATTATTATAGTATAGGACCTTACCTAGCTATACTATACTTATATCTTCTAGTATATAGGTTTCCCTACTATAATTATATCTAATAGGGGCCCTTAGTTTACTTCTAACTTCTAGAACGAGCTCTATAAGATATATAGTATAACTATATAGTTAAGTATAGTAGGTTATACTAAAACTAATAGGTAGATAGAAATTCTTAACTAGTACCTAACTTAATACTTATACCTATAGATAAACTAATTCTAGGATAACTAGAGCGAAATACTCCCTACTATAGACTTCGCCTAAGTAGTATTACTAAATAAAACTATAGGGCTTATATTATTTAAAATTAAGCGAGGATACTTACTATAGATAAGTTTTAACTAGGACTAATATATATAGAAGCTCTTAATAACTAAGGAAAAGATTAACTAGGGTAACGCCTAGTAGTTAGTATAAAACCTCTATAGCGTTTAGGATATTATAAAAGGGAATATAGCTATAGCCTAGTAATACTACGCTTACGCTATAAATTACTACTACTAACCTAATAACTTAGCTATAGGTAACTCGATTTATATATTAATAGAGGGATAGCGCTAAGAAAACTCTTTAAAGCTATTAATACTATAGAATAGCTTATAGCTAATTAAGGCTATAAGGCCTAGGGGGATATAGATACTAGACCTACTAAAGGAATATAACTACTACCCTATATTTTACCTAAGTAAGCTCTAGAAGGCTAGTAGTAATCCTCTTCTAGGCTAGTTTAAAGCCCC
Source organism: Colletotrichum ledebouriae (assembly GCA_036785755.1). Taxonomy (NCBI): domain Eukaryota; kingdom Fungi; phylum Ascomycota; class Sordariomycetes; order Glomerellales; family Glomerellaceae; genus Colletotrichum; species Colletotrichum ledebouriae. Next base: position 2,270 of record JAVHLU010001453.1, read on the forward strand.
GCTACCCCCTATTAAGTTTAATTATAAGCTAGAATATAAGGTTATATATATAACCGCTAGCTAGTTATACTAAAGATAGTTATAATATTATACTAACTAGAAGGGCTATAATTATAATCCTACTTAGTATAACGCTAAGAGTTTTAAGTATACCTCTATAGCGCTATAAGACTTCTATACCGCTAACCTAATAGTAGTAGGACTACTAAAATACCTTTTAGCTTAGCTTTTAGCTATTACGCGAGATAAAGACCCTACTATTATAGATAATAATAACGCCCTAGCGTAAGCATAGATAAGGAGGATATTACTAGAGGAATACTTATATAGTAATAGATTAGTTACTATAGATAGTAACGCTAGTAAAAGGGGGGGTAATATTATAGCGCTAGGTTAGACCTCCCTAAGTTTCAGGTCACGTGACTAGTAGTTATATAACTTGTAGGTTATGTAATTACTAAGTAACTCTTTAGCCTTCCGGGGCTGCGCTAGCCTATAGTTAGACTTTCCCCTTCTTTAACGCAGAATCCACTTAATATAGCGCAATTGAAGTATGTCAACCTTTATCCATTCGCTATTCGTAATAATAAATATAAGTCCCTTATCCTATAGGACTTTCGCTAATAGGAGAGTTATAGAATATAATAAACAAAACCACACGTTAAGTGCTATAATACCCTTCTTACCTATCCCGCCCTAGTTTAGCTTAACTTTATCTTACTAATAGCTTTAGCAACTATAGTTCCTCCTCCTATAAGGATTCGCTTTTAATAGGAGTAATCAAGGTTAGTTATATAGCTAATATTATTATAGATATAAAAGGCAGTGCTATAGTTAATAATAATATTATTATAAAGAGCATTGCTTGCTATAAAACTCGCTTAGTCGTAGTTATAAAAAGAAGAAGAATAGGTACTTTTATTATCACTCTAAGTATCTTAGCTATAGAGGGAAATATATATATTATCGCAGCGTTCTCGCGATCGAGAGCGGCTTTATAATAGTTAGTAACTATTATTATTATTCCTCTAGTTACTACTTAACCTAGACTTTGCTTCCTTAATTATAATCTCTAACTTCGTCTATACCTTACTATTTCTTAGGTTCTATAACTATTTATTTCTAGCTTCGATATAGGCCTTATTAGTAGAGTCGTTCGTATTATATAACTTAGGCCTAATCGTGGGATTTATATAGAAGTAGTCTATTATCTAGTAGTACTTCTTATAAGCAGGGCACTTTAGCTTATTATCCCTCTAATAGTCTAAAGTCCTAGCTAGGGCTAATACCTTCTATATTAAAGTCGTAGCTTTCTTATCTTCCCCTTACTAAGTCGCGAAGCTAGATCCCTTTACTAACTTCGCTAATAGTAGTTTAAATAAGGTAAGCTAGTCTAAATAAAATATATAGACCTAGTAGTAAAAGTTATAAGCCTAGTCTATACCTATAGTCTATAAGAGATTAGCTAGCTCTATTCTACTCTCCTATCCCTTGCTTTTATAGTTATTATTTAAAAAGGAGAAAGTAGCCCCTATATAATACTCTAGAGCGATCTCCTTAATAGTATTAAAGAAGTTAAATACTTAAGTAATAGGACTTATTAGGGATAGAGTCTTAGCTTATATAGCTTCCTCTATAATCTCCTAATAAGTAACTAACTACTTAGATAGCTAGGATCTCTTAACTAAACGAAGATAGGTATTATATCGCTAGAGGATATAGTATTATCTTATATAGTTATTAGGTTAAAACTCCTTTTATAAAGCCTTAAGAATCGATTAAATATTAGGCTTATTAGTAACTTTGCTTAGGTAGATCTAGTCGATCGACGTTGTAATATCTCTACTAAGCTTTACTAAGTTATCCCTAATATACTTATATTCCTCCGATTAGCTTCGATATTATAGTTTAGCAATTTAGGCTCTATTATTAAATAATAGGTCGTTATTATTTAGAAGAATAAGACTAGGCTTATTATTAGTAATAGTCTTATCTAGATCGGCGTAATCTTTAACTCTATATTAATTAGTAATTAATATAATATAGTTATACTATTTAACCTAGTTATTATCGCTTTATAAGCGAGGGGTATTAATATTTATATTATTTAAGCTTATTTTAAACTCTTAGTATTAGTTCGATTTATATAAGGGATTTATTATTAATAAGGAGGGGGCTTATTCTAGCTTTTCTTCTAATAATAGATAATTCGTTTAATAATATTAGATTTAGGGGAGCCTAGCTAATTCCTTTAGACTTCCCTAGCTTATTATTCTTTTAATACGATCGCTAGCTACGTTACTTTGCTAAATCAGATACTAGGGTTATAATAACTTTAATCGTGGGATTCTAACTTGCTTTGCTAATTAATAGCTATTACATATTATTAGAAAAAGACTATATAATTAAAATACGATAATTAGAACTCAACTAGGCTTATAACTATTAGGCAATAGTATAGCTAGCGATTATTGTACGTAATTCGATATATTAATATATATATATATATAACTAACTAAGGGACTAAATTAGTACCTATATATAAAAATTCAGTACTAACATAGATCCAATGCAAATAACCCATATTTAGGCGTAAATTCATATCCCGGAACATCCGACCCGTGCACACCTCGCTTATAGCGATGTGTGGGTCCGACATAACTCCGAAGGCGATTAGCTCAGAAGTAGCTTTCTTCTTAGACTCACGTCGCGTCCCTATATATGAAGAATCTGTTTAGAAATCGTCGACTATAGTAGTCACTAATGATTCAAATGGAGGTGAGATGATACTGAGACGGTAATGAGGTCTTGAACTCTTATTATACGGATTCATCGCACCTCGTTCGCAATTATCCCACTATTGCAGAGGATCCTACGATCAGTATATCCTGCCAGCAAAGTTATCTTTTACGTATTAGCCACTGCCCACTGATAATTCCACAGGCGCGATTCGTCATACGGCCTCCGATGAACGCCGGTTTCCAATCGCCGGGAAGTCCGATGCGGACCCGTCCCGATGAATGCGGCAGGACTGCTTGGGTAACGCAGCTTTTCGATAGGTGAGATTGGACTTGGGCGATGAAAGAGAATATTGGATGAAATTATCAAAAGCATGAAGACCATCGACGGAACCCACGTCACACTCAGTCAAGGTCGACCCAACTGCAGGACGGCAAGCACTCTACAAGGTTTTTGCTTGGCTTGGTATGACGAAAGGCCTCCCCGTATTAATCCCCGAAATGCAGCTATCTATGCGTGCGAAGCAAGGATCTCAGACATGGCGGATTGGGAAAAAAAGCAAGCCTCGTGAAGCACGCTATCCTAGCTCTAGCCGCCAACTCACCATTGCTTCCATAGAATCACTCGGCTATCTCAGAATTAGCTTAGCAACAGGTTCAGCTAATAATCCGTGGCGTCCACAGATGCGCGCTTCCTCTTTGTTCACACGCTCTCCAGGTCTAGTCGTGAAACGCCACCGTCCAGACCGGGATGTCCTGATTTCCATTTCATTTCCGTTTGTCGAGGAGTCTGAGGACACACATATACCTTCGGATTTTGTTAAGAAACGTCCTATAGGGCTATATTTATAGTTACTAAAGAGCTTATTCTATTATAACGAGAGTAGCTATAACGTGGTTACTTATAACTACGGTTAGAGGAACGACCTCTAGAAAAAGGTCGCTCTAGAGCTAATATTAGTTATATACTACGCTAGGAATAGGTAATACTAAAGGTATTATAATATACCCCCCTAGACGTAGTAGTAGCTAGAAAAACGCCTAACTACGTAATATCCTTTAAAATACCTAAATATAAAGTAATATATCTATAAATAACCTATTAATAAGCCTATTTATAAAAGAGATAATAAAGTAAAGTTAATTATATTAGGTATAGGTAAAGCGTAAATAGTTATAGTTTTCTACCTTTATAACTATTGCTATTATTATTATAATACTATTTATTTACTAACTCTTACTAATAGCAGTAGAATCTATTATCTCTTATTAGCTTAGGTAGGGTAGCTACTATTATATTAACTCTATATAAAATAACCTAGCTACCCTCCTACTTTCTTAACTCTTCCTTATATATAATATAATAACTATATATATATCTAACCTTAGTTCTAATAATAACTTTATCGCGCGCGCGTATATAAACCTATATCGCGTAACGATCTTAAAGCTATTATAATATACTAATATATTTATAAATACCTCTTAAAAAGAAGACTAGTTAGGCTATAGCCCTTAAGAAGGCGTACGCTACTAAATATAAGAATAAAGCTAGGGGTAGAGGGGCGCGCCCTCCTCCCCTAGAGATTAATAGTAAGGTTATATATATATTATTCCTTCTTATTATTAATATATAATATACTAATATATTATATAGTAAGTAGAAGGAAGTAGAAATAACTTATAGAGGGTAGCTCTAAGGGTAAGGGTTTATAGCTTAAGAGGCCCTAGGGTTACCCTCCTAAGTAATTTAAAAGGATAGCTCCTAGTAAGTTATAATCTATTTATTATTATAACTATACTTTAGAATATTACTAACCTTATTATTATTATAATCCTTAAGAAGATAGATAAGGAAGAGGGTATTAATAAGAGCGGTTTAAAGCCCCCTCTTAGCCCTCCTCCCCTTAGTAGAGATATAGAGGTAGAGTAAGTACTCCTATTTAATAAGTGCTACTTTTATTATATTTTAAGCAAGCTCTTAAGCTTATTAGATAAAAAGTACTCGCTTAGTATAGTAAGTAAGTATAACTACTATTATAAGGGTAAGGTGCCTTATTAATAAATAAGCGCCCTTATTACTATTATAGCCTACTAATATACTAAAGCTAAGACTTTAGATAACCTAGTAGTTAGAAAGGTAAGGTTCTACTCGCGCTTTATTTCTATAACTAACTTCTAATATAACCTATAGACCCTCGCTTTTTAGAGAGCTACGCTCTATAAGGCTATTATTACCTAGAAGGAGGAGATCGTAGTAGTAAAGAAGGGTAGTAATAATAAGGGTTTAGGTAGGGCTCTTAAGGTAATAGGCGGTTCTAGTATATATAGTATTATTACTCTATCTCCCGCCCTAGTTCTATTTAAAACCCTAGCGGTTAGCGCGGGTATACCTATACCTCATCCGCTTACTAGTAACGTAGCTATTATAATACGCTATATAGTTAATAGTTTTATTAGTATATATTTACTAGAGGTATTACTACCCTTATATAATATCCTAATAGATTAGTATAAGTAAATCCTCTAAGGTTAAGTAATAGAGAATTAGCGTTTTAGGGTAGCCCTTTAGGGGATATTATATTCTTCTACTCCTATAGGAGTAACTTTAAGCTCCCTAGCTATTACGCTATAAATTAATTAAAGATTAGGCGCTACTAGCCCTCCTATACTTATTTAGAGCGTCCCTTATTTATTATAATTATTCTCTATATATCTTTTAGATTAAGGAGCGAATAGAAATATTTAAATTTCTTATAATTTAGAACCTTTATAAGACTATTAGCTAGCATATTATTCGTTAATATATATACTATATTAAATGATCCCCTAGCATATTCTTATCGTAGCTATATATTCTAAATATTAATATATTATAGCTTAGTTAAAATCTATTCCTTTTTACTTATTATAAAACGAATTATCTATTAGTTATTATAATAAATCTTCTAGATATCGCTAAGTTTAAGAGCGATATCCCTAAATAGCCTCTAAAGATCTAAAGAGTAATTATTTCCTTAGTAGTATATTCAAGGCTTAGAAGCTCCGCTTCTATTATTAATATTATAATTATAGCTTATTAAGTAGCCTTCTACTAGATTAGTCCTCTAAAGAATAAGATTATATACCCTTAAGATAACCTCTATATCTCCTTATTATTTATAAATAAAGCATTACTTATAATTAGTAATACCTACCTACCCCCCGAGTTACTAAAGCATATTACGAGGTAATAAGTATAATATAGGTATTATATAACCTAGCTAGTAGTAATATAGTAATAAGGAGCGGAATTTATTAGGAATTTTAAGAGTAGAGAATATATAAGAGCGACGTTAGGTTAGATTATAATAATAATATAGAGTATAGAGCTAATCTTCTCTTAAAAACTCTTTACTTCTAATAGTATTACTACTATTTTACTCTTTAGGAGTAGTAGGTTTAGAAGGGGGGTTATTAGAGCTCTAAAGTTAAGTAAATTAAACTTCTTTATAACTTACTTAATATATTAGTTATAAGAAAGGTATATCTTTTATATAGCTTAGTTATAAATAACTCTAATTCCGAGATAGTACTTAACTAGGCCTTATTCCTTTAACTTATATACTTCTTTTAGGCTAGTAATTACCTTTTATATTATTTCTTTATAGTTCTTATAAAATAGGACGAGGAAGTTATCTATATAGAAGATAACGAGGACCCTCTTCTTATTTAACGAGAAGAGATATAGGTCTTTATTTATAAGTATAAGGCTTAGGCGCTAAAGGATTAAGGAGAACTCCTTATACTAGAGTAGTAGTATATCCCTTAGCCCGTAGAGCGCGTAGCGTAATTTAATATACTTTCTAGGCTACTTAAAGCTATCTAGTAACTTATAAATAATTAGTTATTTATTTAGGTCCTAGGAGGTATTTAGGAATGTATTAATAATATTAAATTATTTAACTTCGAGGTTAAATTATATAGTAATTACTATTACTACCCTAAAGATATAAGTAGCGAGGGTTACTATATAAGTCTATTCGAGGGGCGACTTCTCTTACTAATCGCCTTAAATATAGATTCTTGCTTTATACTAGTTAAGGATATTATCCTTATTAAATTTATAAGTAAATACCTACTTTAAAAGGATTAGTCTCTTTATTATTATCTCTTAATTAATTACGCGCTATATATCTATCTACTATAATTTACCTATCTTAACCTTAGCTACTTCTTTAAAGCAAGTTTAGAGCGCCTATAGGAGGTTTAAAAGTTCCTTTTATAAGCGAGGGAGCTTAGTAAGGTTATCTATAGTAAGATATTTATGAATTATCGTAGTTATATAAGTAGGTTTTACGCTATAAATAGTAGTATAAATATAGCTATAGAGCGTATAGTACCCTATATTAGCTTCTAAAAAGGCCTTTTACTAATTAGGTATAAAAGTCTTAAAGAAGCTAGATACCTACTCCTGCTCTATATAATATTAGAATAAAAACTAGTAACTAGAGCGGGATTTGCTTTCTACTATTCCTAGTTATAGGTTATTAGGTAATAGATTATATAGTTATTAGCTTTAATAAGTTTAGCTATAACCCTCCTAGTTATATACCTAGTTAGACCTCTATTTAATATTAGCCCTCTCCTCTCTATCCTAGTATAGCTATACTAGTAGATTAAAGGGCTTCCTATCTAAAAGTTTATTCTTATTACTCTTACCTACTTTAGAAATATATTATAAAGTAGGTAGTAATTTAACTATAATATAGTCCTTAATCCGTTCCTCTTTAGAATTAACTTCCCTAATAGCTTTATATATATAATTTATTTCTAATATATATATTATACTTACTACTCTATTTATTAGAGCTAGGCTTTTATCTAGGTCTAGTATAGGATTAGGGGATAATAGCTACCCCCCCTTCTAACTTACTTATCCTTTTAGAAGTTTTAAGATTCTTCTATTTAAAGACTTAGTTATAGGAATAAGGGTTAGTATAAGTAATTATTTAGTTATAAGTATTAACGCGGCTTTATCCTTATCTATAATACCTAGGATCTAAAGTTTAAAGTTAACTTATAATATAAGCTCTTCGATCTCTTCTACTATCTTATAGATAATATCTTCTAAGATAGCCTCTTTTACCTTATCCTTTATATAGAAAGTCTATTTATTAAACGTTACGTTCTATATAATAATAACTATTTATAATATAGGGATCTAGACCCTATATAGGTTATAAGCGTTTAGAACGTATCCTACTAGGTATTTAATATATCCCCGTAGTACTACCTTAAAGTCTCTCTTATTCCCTCTTAAGGGGGTACGTATAGTAGCTATAAGTATATATATATCCCTAGTAAGGGCGAAGGTCGCAGGTTAGGGTTACTCTATTATTAGGTTACTACTAGTAAAAGTACTAGTAGAACTACTCCTCTTTGATTTATAGTAGCGAACGCTAGTTATACTACTTAAGTAGGCTTATATTATAAAGCGTTATTACTACTAGTACTATCTTAGCCTATAGTTTTATAAGTAAGCTAGCTATGGTAAGTATCTTAATTATTTAAGTTATAACTTCCTAACTAGCTTATTCCCCTCTGCTATTTAGTTCCTTTATATATAGAGGGGTTATTTTAACCTCTATTCCTTCTATATAGGTCTAATCCTTATATCTTATATAGCTTATAAGTAAAATTACTAACCTCTCGACGTTTTATCTAAATTTATAAATAGAAATTCCCTTCTATTAAGATACCTATTACTTAAAGGTATATAGAGCGAGTATAATACTACTATAGGTCTTATTAATATATAGAAATATAAAGAGCTAACTAGTATATTTATCCTTAATAATAAGGAGCTACTAGTTCTAATTAAAGCCTTTAGGGTAGTTAAAAAGATCCCACGCGATCCTATAGTAAAGGCGTATTACTTTATCTTCTAATATTTATCTTAAAAATACTTATTTAGTATATATAACTATATAGTATTAGTATTATAGGTATATTAAGCTTTTAATCCTTACCCCCTGAGTAGTATATACTAGCTACTCTAAAGCCTTAGGGCTAAGGTGCCTGCTTTAGAGGTACTAAAGTATTATATTATTACTCCGGTCTAGTAGTAGTATAAAAGAGGTATACTTATATATTATAAGTACGTAGTTTATATTATTAATAATAATATTAATACTTCAGGGGATCTACTTAGGAATAGAGTATAAGGAACGAGGCTTATATTTAAGGAAGGCGAGGTTTACCTTCCTAATAAGTTTCTTAATTATAATACTATTCTTATAAGTTCTAAAGTAAAGTATATAGTTATACCCTAAGTATTAAATACCTATATTCTAAAGTAGCGCTTTAGAAATAATATTAATATAAACGTTCTCTATATATCCTATATTATAAAGCGTAAGATCCTCTATATTTATATCTCTTAAGCTATTAAGAATATTCTTAATAATCTATATACCCTTTATAATAATTAGATATAAAGCTATTCTAGAATTAACCCGTTCTCTATTATAATATCTAATTAAAGAGGGGATAAGTAGGGATTTATTATTAATAAAGTATATCCCTCTATAGTTATCTAGGACTATAGACTTATATAATATATAAGGTCTTAAGTAGGGGGTTATAAAGATACTTAAGTACTCTTTATCTAAGTTAACTATATTATCCCTAACTTTATTTAAGAGGGCTATATAGAAAGTAATTATTACTATATTAGTAAAGTAGCTCGGGGCTATATTAGATTTCTTAGATAAACCCTTATTACCCCCTTTATTATTTTAGTAGTTTTTACCCTTATAAGGTATAGCATATAGCTAGCCCTTATAAGTAAGTTCTCTATAAAGATTAGTAAAGTATAAGTTACTATTTAACTAGTTATAAATCTAAGCTACTTATATATCTATTACTAATATATAGGGGCCCTTCTAGGAATATCTAGTTAAGGCGGCTTCTAAGTATTTATAATTAATACTTAGCTATAAATAGCTTAACCTATATAAGTACTATTTACTACTAGATAAGTTACTAGTTATAGGAACGCTTAATAAGTTAGCCTTATCTATATAGCTAGCTAGTATTATAAAAACCCTAGCGCTTTATCCTTATAACCTCAAGTAGAGTATATCCTTATATAAGAGGTCCTTAAATATATTAATATATAAGCTTATATTAGAGACTAGTATCCCTACTTACTCCTATTTAAAGATATTTATAATCTCTATATTAGCCTAAGTAAGTATAAAGTAATAACTTATTACTTAAAGAAAAGTTTTTAAAATAAAAATATTACTTATTTTAAGAAGCTTAAGCTAAGTAATATAGAAGTAGACGCTCCTAAAGTCCTTAATCTAGGTATTAGGATTAATACTCCTATTTACTTTCTCTAGGACTTAGATATACTCCTCTTAAATAGTAATAAGGATACTAGCCTTACTTAGAGCGTAGTAATATTTAAGATTAATAATAAGGCTATATAGAGTTATATCCCCTTTAATAAGAAGTTTTATATATATAGGTATAATAATATTATAAGTAATAGTCTCTATAACTAGATAGTTAATCTATTTAAACTCCTAGTCCTCGTAGGTTTACTTAAACTCTTATATAGCGAGTAAATAAAAGTACTCTAGGTATTATTCCTATATACTTATAATATTCTTATTAATTATAACTAGGGTAGCTAGAAGCTAAAGGAGTTATAGTTTATTTATTATCTATATCCTAGTAGTAGACTCAGGAGTAGTCCTAGAAGCAGTATTAGTAATAGCCTTTTTAAGAGCCTCCTAGTTAAGTAGAGTAATATATTAATTATAAGCGCTCTTCTCCTATAGGTACTAGGCGTTAATATCCTAGTTTTACTTAGTAATATATATATTAAGAGTTAGGGTTTTTAATAAGGTTTTACCTAGGTATAAAGGTCCCTTAGGGTTATCTAGGTTAATATATTTCTAGACTTTAGTAGCTTAAGCTTTAGCCTAGATTATAATATACTAAGTAGTAAAATCCCTATATATAGTTAGGTAGTATAATATTATAATAGTAGTAATAGAAGATATTATAATTAAGGTTATTTAGAAATAAAGGGTTTATAGTAATAGAGAATTATATATAATAAAGAGAAAAGAAGGAATAAGAGAGAGGAAGTTTTAATAAGTACTTTTAGTAATAAAAGCTCGTTTTAAAATAGTAATTAGGGGTCTAGTTAGAGCTAGGCTTATAACTATTAAGAAATATCCTATAGGGCTATATTTATAGTTACTAAAGAGCTTATTCTATTATAATAAGAGTAGCTATAACGTAGTCGCTTATAACTATAGTTAGAGGAATAACCTCTAGAAATAGGTCGCTCCGGAGCTAATGTTAGTTATATGCCGCGCTAGGAACGGGCGATGCTGAAGGCATCACGACAGATTTCATATCCCGTCTCTTGCTCGCACTCTAGACGGCCCTTCTGCTTCCTTTGATGACTGCATCGATCATAGTCGTTGGAAGCAATACTCGGACCTCTTCGCGCCCTCCGAGAACCGCACTCGACTTTTTCCGAAAACGCGATCACGACCATGGTTCACCCTAGACTCTTCGGACTCGCTGGCTTCGCAACCGTCGCCGCGGCACAATGTTACATGCCCAACGGCACCGACCGACACAGCGTCGCAGACATTGGGAAGAACACATACAAACCAGGCGAAAACAACGGGCACAGCATGTGCTGCAACACATACACAGGCGATGTATGCAGAGACGGTCTCTGTTGGAATCAGGGTGGAAGGGTGCTCTGGCGCGAAAGCTGCACCGATCCGACGTGGCAGTCGCCCAAATGCCTGAAGCTTTGTATTGACAGCAAGCTGAGTAAGAACGCCGTGAACATGCGGCTTTGACTTTGAGTTGACCTCGCCGTGCTTTCCAGAGGTATCCCCCAACACGACTCAAGCGCAGACCGATATCGTGGTTACGCAGTGCTCCGACGGATCGTACTGCTGCGGCAATGCTGAACCGGCTCGGAAATGCTGCGAGGCGGGCCAAGGTGTGAGAGTGGTGAACGGCCAAGTTGTTGATCCGTCTTCCACAACGACAACAACACAAATAACAACATCTATGTCGGCCACGAGCACGTCTAGCGCAGAAAGCTCAACTGATGCGTCTTCTGCGAGCCCCAGCCCAGAAACCTCCACCACGAATACGGAGACCGATCGATCTGCAGTAATAGGGGGGGCGGTGGGCGGAACACTCGGCGCATTAGCGCTGATAGGGGGCTTTTTGGGGTTTTATATGTATAAGAGAAAGCAGAGAAGGGATGCTGTGCCGCTTCAGGCCGTCGCAGACACGAGTGCAGGCCAAGATGCTCCCAACGAAGGCACTTATTTCAAGGAGCTATCCGCAGACCAACAACGCTTTGAGCTATACGGAGGAACGCCGCCAATAACACCATCTCGGTAGCCTTTAGAGATATTGCAGATATTATGCATGAATTAGAGGGTTGATTTTCCATTAGTTGGTATCAGATATCATGGTAGACAAAAGGCTTGGCTACCACTCATCGATTGATGTTCTTCTCGTGATCGAGTAAGGAGCCAAGCTCACCAGCTGCTAGCCTAGGCAAGCAGTTTCCAACAATCACGATGGCTCCAATGGATGCCGTATTATCAGCTAGCTTTGTCTCCCTTGGTCTTAGTGACACTTATTACAAAACCTCTTTCACGATAATTATCCTGTCGCGATAGCTACAAGCGCTCAAGGGGAGGGTCGTTGTGAAGAAGGGCATATAGGACGAAGTCTATAACAAAGGAGTATATATATAGGTATCTATATATCAAACTATCTATATATCTATCGGAAGAAGTCTCTCTAAATAGGGGTATATAGACCGAAGGGATATATATACCCGCTCTGGAACGGGTAGGACTATATATAACTATATAAGTAGGCCCTATCCTATATAATATACCCCCCTAGCCTTAGGGTATCCCCTAAGGCTAAATATAAAGTAAAGTAAAGCTATTTATAACTAAATATAACGAGGGGAGCAGCGCCCTAGGGATCCTGCGTAATTTTACTTATAGAATAATAAGAAGAAGGCGAGTAGCCTACTTAATAATATAGGGGGTAGCTTACTTAAGGAAGCCTAGCTATAGCTATAATAAGGGGAGCGATTTACTTATAAGGGGGTTAGCGTGCTAGGAGGGCCCCGCGCTACGCTAGTAATAATAATAATAATAGGAGCGGTCTACTTAATAATATAATTTATACTATAATATTTATTAGGTATTTAATAGAGGGTCTTATAATACCCTCCTCCTAAAGCTTATTATATAAGTAAGAGAACTTATTAATATATAGGGTAGCTAGGATAGCTTCCTTTTCTAGCTCTATAAGCTAAACGATTTATTTAGCTTTATTAAGCTAAATTACTAAAAGGAAGCGATTATAATATTATACTAGCTAATAGTAGGTATACCTATAGGGGTATTATATATAATCCCTATTATTATCTTACTTTATTATAGAGTTTTTAGTAGGGGTAGGTTTAAGTATACTTACTAATATAATAAATATACTTATAAGGGCGCTAGGTTACTTTAACTATTAGATAATAAGGGCGCTAAATATTAAAGCTATTTCAATAAGGGGGCGTAGCTTCGCGCTAGTCTACTTAGCTATAATAACCTTAATAAGGGCGTTATAAGCCTACGTTAGCGCTATCTACCTACTAACTACTTTAAGGAAGCGCTTAGTTATAATAACCCCCTAGATTTTAAGGATTTTAAGTAGCCTCGCGCGCTAATATATAGTATACTATTACTAATACTAGATATATAGTAATATAGAGCTATTTACCTACTCTAGAATATAAAGGTATTTATCCTAAATAGTAGTAATTATAATAAGGTCTATAGGAGTAATTAACTACTTAAGTGCTTATATAAGGGATTAGAGGGAGGTATTTTTAATAGCTACGAGATCGTTCTAAATAACTATAAGTAATAAGGGGTTAATAGTATAATATATAAAGTTCTAGATGTTATAGTAGCTACTAAGGAGGGACTTTTAGGTTTCCTTAGTAATATTATAGTTAGTTATATATATAGTATACTTATTATAAATATTATTAATTATAAGAAGTAGTAGAGATAGAGGCTCTGCGTTATTTAGGTTTTAATATATATAGCGCTATATAGCCTATTTATTATATTTATAAATATAGGTCTTATAAGCTTCTTTATTATATAATATAGTAAGTTTATTAATTATTAGAGGGCGCGCTATATAGCGCATAAGATCGGGTACGGGTTAACTACTTAGGTTAATATAGTCCTATATACCTACTTAGAGGGTATAGAAGCGAAGCTATAAATACTAGGCAGGCTAGTCGCACGGCTTAGAGAGATAGTAAGCATATATATATAGCTAGGTAGTAGAAGGGTCGGGTAGAAATACTATATTAGTAACGAGGGGGCTAAAGGGAGGGCTAAGAGGAAGGCTAAAAGGGGGCTAAGAGGAGGGCTAAAAGGAGGGAGTTAAAAGGAGCGCCTAAAGCTATTATAGTATATTAGGGGTTATATAGGAAAGGCGTATTATAAGCAAAGTCGAACTAGCTAAGAGCTAGGCTTATAACTATTATAATAGCTATAAGCGCTTAAGGGGAGGGTTGTTATAAAGAAGGGTATATAGGACGAAGTCTATAATAAAGGAGTATATATATAGGTGTCTATATATTAAACTATCTATATATCTATAGGAAGAAGTCTCTCTAAATAGGGGTATGCAGACCGAAGGGATATATATACCTGCTCTGGAACGGGTGGGACCGCACGTGACTACGCAGGTAGGCCCCATCCCGCACGACATATCCCCACTCGCAATAGCCCTCTAATCCACGTCCCTTGTTCTTCCTTCCATGTTGTTCTAAGCTTCTCGTGGTCTTGTTCACCTCCCCTCAGTGGACCATCATGCCGTCTTCTCCCTTCAACCACACGTTCATTGTTCCTTGAGTCAGTGTTACCTGATGCGACTTGAAAATCCATTCTCTGGAGTCTACCTCAAGCGCAACTCGTGTCTGGTCAAAGTCGAGACTCTGTGTGTGTCCACCTGATCTGGGTTTCGTCACCCTGACGCCAGTACCCACGGCCCCCTTGATCCCAGATCTCTTTTCTTCTGGAGATTGTTGGCTCCATCATACTCTGCACTTCCGCCAGCTCCTCTTCAGTGGCTGCGTGGTAGGTTGAAGAAGGTCTGGAAAAAAAGAAGTCGACCAAACGGCGAGACCCGGTCTGGTCCATGAGACGGTTTGCGTCCCAAAAGACGTAGCCTCTCTCGCGAAGTCCACCGTTTGGGTTCCACGCCAATAGCAAGTCGTCGTGGGTTGCAGTCAACGCCAGACGAGGTCCCTTATCGTCCAAGTCCTTACCTTCCATCGGTTACTGATCGTAATAAACGGGGAGGGTGGCACGACTGCGAGGTTCGACAAGTCTTTGCATGGGCTCTCGCAGCGGGAAGTCCAAATCTGCGGAAATGGCCTCAATAAGACTAGTGACCTCAGTCATGACGCGGCTTTGATAGACTAACATCAACAGCTGTCTCTTTGTTGTGTATGATGATTTGTTGGTGAGGCGCTTGATGAAGTGAACACCTCTTCACAGCTGTTCCACTATTAGCCACCCAATAACCATGGCCTTCACCAGAGAAAGAAGCATGCAGACCCAGTGCATCGCTGTTTTATCATCCCATCCATGAGCAACGTGATCAACTCCCAGCTTTTCAAACTCTATGTCGTGAGCAAGGACGTTAAGTGATGCTGTTGTTGATTAATATGACTGCATTTGGTCTGACGTGAGGAAGTTGAAAGTACCCGGAGAGAACCTCTCCTCAAGGAAGTCTAAAGCATAAGACATTTACTCCATCTCCTAAGCGCGCTTCCTAGTAAGGTATCCATAGCCATGCCGCATCAAGAAAGCTTCGCTACGGGATGGTAAAGAGCCTGGAGTGCCGGAGATGTCCCAGAAGAGCGTGGACAGAAGCTCTACCTCGTACATGGCTTGCATCTTACGGTGTTTCTCGCGGCGAGAAACTCGGAGAGCGCCAGTAACCTGTTCAGCTTTGTCGCGCAGGAGAGACCAGGCGTCATGGGCCATCTCCATGACGAACTCCTCAATGATGGCGTGCGTGCGGCTGAGGCGAATCAGGGAGCGGGATGGCAGTCGATGAAGTATGCGAGCGTAAAGTGTAGGATCCGTTGTCATTATATGAAGGATCTTCCGTACCCAGGTCTCGCCGGCTGTTATACGAGGCTGGTGTACGCGACCCGCAATCATAGTGCCGACCGCAAAGCTGAGAATTTCAGCCGGAATTTGTCGATGGACGATCTCAAGTCTAATCTTTGGCCATATCCGCAAGACCAACCAAAGTAGCGACAAAAGGCAGTGACTGCGGCTAAGTCTGCAATAGTGTCGCATTGTTGGAGGATGCAGGCGATGAGCGCGCAGGGCAGGCCGGTGATCAGGACCATTCTGGCGACCTCAAGCTGATGGTGTCCTCGTCCTTGGCGTCCCGTGGTGAAGGGATGAAGTCGAATATGCCCAGGTTCTAAACGAGAAGAACGATGAAGAGGTTATTTGGCAGAAGAGTCTGTAGATGGCGCCCGAAGGTTGATCAAGAGAAGATTTAACCGCGGTAGAGTTGCCAAATCGCACACAGTTTTTGGGCGGGGAATTATTCTGTTTTATACAAGCGTGGCTGCGCGAAAGTGAGGTAAACAGAAAGGAAAATAAAGAAGAAAAAAAGAAAAATTTATAGCCTCACCACAAAGAAGGCAAGAGCAGCGTTGTGGTCGAGATATACCAAAGAGAAAGGCGCGCCCAGAGGTTTTGCGGCCCAGTGAGTCGTCCGGGTGTGTACTGTGAGGTTATTTATCCCTGCAACTTTGCGAAATCCAATAGTTTAAGCGAGCGCAGCCTCTTTTCAGACCTGTTCAAAGATTATCATTGCCATATTTTATTTGTTTTGGGCAAATGTTGATGTGATTTTGACTGGTAAATCTTGAGCCTCACGTCTGTGTGTAGTCGTGTTTCTATTAGATCCATATCATTTCTCCTCCCTCTGTTTTTGAGTCAAGATCAAAGATGGTCTATGAATAGAAGCCTGGCTTGGTTTACTCTGACTGAGAGGGCCCAGATCTGGTTCAATGTTGCCAGCAAATACTTTGGCCATCTCCCCAGCGTCCGGGAGGCACATTCATTATTAGAGAACGAAGTAGGTCAGAATTCATGAGTTATGTTCGTGGCTAGAGGAAAATACGACTCGGAACGTAGTGACACCTTGTTATTCGGAAAGAACTAGAATAAAATTCGAAGTTCTTGCATAGTCACCTCATGAATCTAAAGTCGTCGAGTAGTCACATGCCCATCATCTAATAAGCGGCCGTCGTTAGCTTAGTCATCGTTGGCTGGATGATGTACACGGCTCTTCTTAGCCGGATGAGGGGGAGATCTCAAGGCGTATGACCCCGCGCGAGCCCATATAAGCCAAGTGAATCTCATCATCTTCAAGTCGCCTTATCTTGACCAACGTCACCGTAGAGTTGCTCCGAGCATAGCGACATCGCGATGTCTTCAAAGCAATCCAAACGCCCGACGGAGGCAGCCCTCGCCATCCCGGAGCTCCTCGAATCCATCTTGACCCACCTCGACATAGCTACCCTGCTGGTATCTGCGACGCGTGTTAGCAAAGACTGGAAGTCCCTTATAGACACGTCTCCGTCGATTCAACAAGCCCTCTTCTTCAAGCCGGTGGCTGCCGAGTTGCCCAAAGAATCTGAAGGAGATCTAGAGGAAGATTTGGCGACTGACCAACAGAAAGGGGAGGATACCAAGGGCTTCCGTCCAGTTTTCAATCCGCTTCTTGCGAAGAAGTTCGATAAATGTTTCTTTGATTTTGGACAAACCTATTCGCTCCATCGTCGAGCAAACTCTTTCTACGAGCTTCCTTGGTCGCGGCGACCAGTTCAGACAACTCAGGAAATCTGGGGAGGCTGGACCCAGGTTAGACCAGCTCGGCTCAGCGACGAGGAAGCTGCCGCAGAAGAAGAGTGCCGACGAAGATTCACTCGCCGTGGTGCGAGCTGGCGAAGGATGCTTGTCTCGCAGCCTCCACCGCCGTCCCTGGGATACATGAAATTCGACATAGCAGACCTTCCAGCCGAGGGCCAGAAGGTTTGGAGCGCCTCCTTGAAGCCCAACCCAGATGCCTTTTTCGCTGGGCCACGTATGGGGGATCTGTACGACATTGTTCAGCAGCACGCCGGCCATCATGGACGACACACCTTATGGTTCAGGGTTCTTTGGGGCAAGCCCACAAGCGATTTTGCGATTACCCGGGTAAGGGAAACATTTGAGAGGTTAATGGAGGAGACGCATCTTGTTGTGGAACTCATGCATGCCGACGACACTTCGCTCCCGAATCATCCGAAAGACCCTTCTTCCGTGAGCAAGTTTGACGCCGCGTTTAGGTGTGAAGAGCACCGCGATATGGATTTCGTGCCTAAAGAGGATCTGGCATACCCATCTGAGTTTCCGAATTTCGATGGGAGGTTTGTTGTCTGGCACTGGCGCTTGCTTGACCACGAGAGGACGCTCTAATGGTCCTTGTGGACGACTGGATGGTAGATTCGCCAGAACGTATCTTCGGCGGCACAGCAGGGACCTCTGGGCAAAACTCCTCGCAACTGTTACTGTTCTTTCCCAGTCCTTGTGTCATTCCACATTCTCCCAGCCTGGCTTGCTGAGTAGATTTCCTGTCTCCCGTGCGCGACATGTTCTGTTTTGCGTTATGTAACATTAAAGTTGAGAGGTGAAGAGGCTATAGCGCATACGATTCAAGTTGATCTATCATACGCGTAAAAAGAGGCGATAAAATAAACATCAACTCTGTGAGGATGAAGACGAAGCATTTGAAAGTGTTGAGGAAGCAGCGCTCATTGGTGAAGTTGAAGACCCCAGCGTGCTGGATGGGCCGGACGGCAGGATTTGAATGAGTGTAAGGCTTTGTAGTGCCATATTTCCCATAGATCGTCAAGGAGATGCCACCACCGTCATCTTGAATTGGGGCCGACTGGTTTCTAGAGCAAGAGCTCGTGCAGTATAAATCATCAACGGGAGAACCGCCCAGCTCTCGCATACCGAATTATATCTCATCAATCTAGTAGTAACAATAAGATCCCATTCTTTTGAGAGAAAGCACCTTGAATGTCTTATTGAAGTCTTCTTGGCATGCGATGGGTCACCACTGGCGTTAGGCGGCATCCCGTAGCCTCTAACCACCATCTCTGCTATCCCAGGGTAGCATCCCAAGTAAATATAAGGTCTCTAAGGAGCTGGCTTCAGCGCTGGAGCGGTGGTAAGTATTACTGCTTCACCCATGATCAGGAGAGCTTTTTGAATTCGCATCATGGAAACGTAATCGCATGGTCTGGAGGTTGATTGTGACCATGGATTCTTCGATACTTCGCTAGTTTGAGAAGTGAAGATAGCCCGTAGAAGACAGTCCAGAAGTTCGATAGTATAGCTTAATCCAAATCCCTGGTTCTACTTAGAACAAAGCATTCAGGATAAGTTACTTTATTTGTTTTGACGTCTTGGCTTGGGCGGGCTGGATATGCGGAATCGATACATTCACTCTTCCCGGAGGTCCAGGTCTATGCGTTTCTGTCGAAAAACGTCCTATAGGGCTATATTTATAGTTCCTAAAGAGCTTATTCTAATATAAGGAGAGTAGCTATAATATAGTCGCTTATAACTATAGTTAGAGGAACGACTTTAGAAAAGAGTTATTTTATAACTAATATAGGTTATATACTGCGGTGGGAACGGGCGATGCTGTAGGTATTACGATACTTTCTCTTACCTAGTCGCTAACCTCTCCTATATGTGTTTATAGAACTTTTTTAGCTAAAGGGCGCTTAGCATAGTTTTATACTTAAAGATATTTTAGTAGGGGTATTATTGTGATGGCTATAAGCGCTCAAGGGGAGGGTCGTTATAAATAGGGGTATATAGGATAAAGTCTATAGTGCTGAAGGAGTATATATTATCTCTATTAAGATATATGTCTAAAAAAGTCGCTCTAAATAGGGGTATATAGTCCGAAGGGATATATATACCTGCTTTAGAGCGGGTAGGACTGCGTATAACTACGTATATAGGCCCTATCCTATATAATATACCCCCCTAGCCTCGTAATATCCTATGAGGCTAAATAAGAAGTAAAGCTATTTATAACTATATATAATAAGGGGAGCGGCGCCCTAGGGTCCCTATGTAGCGCTACTCGTAAAGCTAATAATAATGGGGGGGGGGGGTTAGCGCGCTAGGATCCCTATGCTATGCTAATTATAATAATAGGAGTATCTCCCTTAAGAGGGCCTAGTTAGGGTTATAATAAGGGGGTAGGGTTAGCGTGCTAGGGTCCCTGCGCTATGCTACTTATTATAAAAGGGAGTACTTTACTTAAAACTAGCCCTACACTATAATATTTATAGGGAATATAGGGAAGGGCTTTATAATACCCTCTTTCTCTAATACCTTATATAAGCAGGTAAACTTATCTATATTCTAAGTAGCTAAAATAGCTACTTTTTTATTCTCTGTAAGCTAAATAAGATATTTAGCTTTATTAGGCTAAATTATAGAGAGGATATCACGGCGCTAGGTTAGACCTACCTGAATTTCGGGTTACGTGACTTGCGGGTTATATAATCACTAAGCGAATCTTTAGCCTTCCGGAGTTATACTAGCCTATAGTTAGACCTTTCCCTTCTTTAACGTAGAATCTACCTAATATAATATAATTAAAGTATACTAACCTTTACTTATTTACTATTTATAATACTATTCTATATTTATTTATCTATTCTCTAGAGATAGAAGTATAATATCTTGATTAACCCTTATTACCCCTACTCTATTAATTAACTAATGTAAGTATAATACCTAATTAAACGCTAAGCTAACTAATCTATACCCCGACTAACCCAAATCTGATTAATACCTCCCCTCTATCTTATAATAATATACTAAACGAGACCTAACTAGCTAGTTATAGTTATAAGGCTATAATAGCGCTTATGCTTAATACTAGAAGACTTCTTAAGCCTTATATTAAGGCCTTTTAACGCTATCATACTACGCTACCTAATTATAATACCCCTTTATATAAGGACCTTAAGGTTTTTAACTTAAATAAGCCTATATATAAGCAGTCTATTAAAAGCTTATTTATAGACCTTAATATAGAGGGCTATAAGAGCCTAGCCTAGAGCGCTATTACTAAATTATAAAAGTTCTCTAACCTCCTTATTATTAATTATAATTACTTAGGTAAAAGCTAGAAGATTACTCTTACCCTTAATAATATAATATAACTATTCTAGAATAACTCTAACTTAA
Organism: Colletotrichum ledebouriae; assembly: GCA_036785755.1. Taxonomy (NCBI): domain Eukaryota; kingdom Fungi; phylum Ascomycota; class Sordariomycetes; order Glomerellales; family Glomerellaceae; genus Colletotrichum; species Colletotrichum ledebouriae. The sequence goes on from JAVHLU010001453.1 coordinate 23,445, forward strand.
CCCTTACTTAGATTTACGACTAGCCTATAAAGAGAGCTACTTAAGGTACTAAGTCTTAAGCTTTATATATTAGATATATTACTATAAGTAATAACCTTTACATATTATATAATACTACCCTCTACCTAGAATATAAGAATTAAGAGCTCTAGGAGCGTTTAGATAATACCTATACTACTAGTAATAACGCTAGGTAGTCTGCTATACTTAAGTATTACTAAGAAGAGCGTAATTAGGCCTAATATAATATTATTGTTATTACTAAGGAGTAGGATAAGGTAAGGGATACTAATAAAGCTTTATTTTAGCGCTTTAAATATAATATAACTATTATACCTCCCCCTATAAACTCCCCTTCTAATAACAATAATACTACGCTTTAGGTAATCCCTAACTAAATAATCTACCTTAAGAGTTAGGTCTATTCTAGCTCGCTCTTATTAAGTATTAGTAGTAATAGCACCTAAGCTACTAAGATACCTAAAGTTCCTATCTTTATAGGTACTAATAGTACGAACTCTAAATACTTAAAGTTTAATACCTAGCTCTTTTATATTAAAATATATCTTAATAATAAGGAGTATTATAATAAGTCCTAATATTTTAAATATATACTCTTATACCTTAGAGGAACTACTTATAATATCTTATCCCCTCTCCTCTTAGGGGACTTATTTTAAGTTATTATAATAGAATAGCTTATTAAAGAACTAAAAGGTATCTTTATTAACCTAGTTTAGTATAATAAGACCTAGATAAAGCTTAATACCCTTACTATCTTATTTAAGGATATCTAGGTTAAATAAGCTATTTTTATTAAGCTTACTTATAAAGCTAAACTCCTAGAGTCTTAGTAGTACTAGAAGTTCTATAAGAAGCTACTTATATCCCTCTAGAACTAGCGCTCTATTTATTATATAAATAGCAACCTTAACTTCTAAGACTATACTATTAGGTCTATATTATAGCTTATATTATAGCGCCTTTAGATACTTACTTACCTAACTAAACTACTATATAAAGCCCTACCTTAGTAGCCTATATTAAACTATCTAGTAGAGGAAACCCCTATACCTAAGCCTATACTAACTAGGGTTATATCCCTAAGGCCTTATATAAAAAGCTCTATAACTAGGGCGCTTCTATTTTATCTATAGTAATACTAGCTATATCTCGCGGGATTACTCCTATAAGAGGGCTAGAGCTGTTATAAGTATTACTAAGCCTACTAAAGCTACTAGTAGTAACCTGGAGCTAGTGAAAAACTAGAGCCCTTAGTAAAAGTAGACTTCTTACTAGGGGAGACCTAAAGAGATTAGTAATTAGTAATAATATCTATTAACTTATAATAACTAATTAATAATAAATTACTAGAGAAGGAGTTAGTTCTAGTTTATAATAAATATAGTATTTATCTTAAGGCCCTTCTTAATATTAGAGTAAATAGCTATACTTTTATTAATACCTATATAACCCTCTTACTAAGGGATTATTACTATATTAAATATAATAAGTTCTAATACCCTATCTTAGCTACTAGGTTTAATAATAAGCTATTAGATATTATAACTAAGGTATAGATAACTTATATATAAGTAGACTACTGAGAGTTAATATAAATACCCCTCCTCTAACTTAATATAGGGAGATATAACCTTATCCTTAGCTACTTCTAAATTAACTACTATAATATTAGTATAGATATATGCTATTAGTATTTATATTAGCTAAGTAATATCCCTATAACCTAGGACCTCCTCTAAATAATTATATAGAATACTAAGGACCTCTTTTAACCTATTAAAATTAATATTAAGTATTAGCTTAATATAGAATACTATTAAGCTATATTTAAAGCTAAGAAATCGCTCTATAAAGCCTAAAAGGCTATAGGAAGTAAGATAAAGACCCCTATAAGGATCTTATAGTAAAGCGGTATACCTAAGGACTTAGGATATAATAATAACTTATAGAAAATAAATATAGTATTAAAAGGAGCGCTAACTACTAACTAGGCCTAGCCTATGCTATATTAGAAGCTTAAATACCTTAGCCTCGAGGCCTAGTAAGTAAGGAAAGACCTTAATATAGCGCTTATTAGCGCTATAGGGTTTAAAAGGAACCTAAGACGTGCTAATATTAAATTAGGCTTTATATTACTATATAAGCTCGACCTAATAATTACTAATAAGTAAGAGGAAGAAGAAAAAGGTAGAAGCCTCTAGAGGTTAATAAAGCTAAAGATTGACCCCTAATTAATAAGAGGCTCCTACTATACCTCTAGGACTAGAAAGATTACTTTTATCACGAATAGTGAATGGGCGAAGGTAAGCACGCTTCGATTGCGCTATATCGAGAGGATTATATGTTAAAGGCGGGAAAAGTCTAACTATAGGCTAGTATAGCTAGGGAAGGCTAAAGAGTCGCTTAGTAATTATATAACCTATAAGTTACGTAATCCGCAAGTTATATTACCTGAAATTTAGGTAGGTCTAACACAACGCTATAATATTAAACCCCCCTTTTCTAGTATTACAATCCGTAGTAATTAGCTATTATAATATGAATAATTTTCTAAATAGTATTCCTCCCTATTCTTATACCTACGCTAGGGCGTTATTATTATTTATAATAGCAGGATCCCTATCTTAGGTAGTAGCTAGAAGCTAAGCTAAAAGGTACTTTAGTAGTCCTATAGTAGTTAGGTTAGTAATATAGAAGTCCTATAGCGCTACTAGGGCGTGCTTAAAACTTTTAGTATTATATTAAGTAGGATTATAGTTATAGCCTCTCTAGTTAGCGTAATATTATACGTATCCTTAGTATAACCAGCTAGTAGTTATATATATAACTTTATATTCTAGCTCGTTATTAAACTTAGTAATAAGAGGGGGGGTCTTAAATTAACCTAATAGAGGGTCCCTAGTAGCCTTCTAAAGCTTACTAGTATAGAATACTAGGTAATAGTTATATCCCTTTAGTAAGTTAAGTACCTAAGTTCCCCTAGGGCTAGTAGCTTTAATTAGCTATAAGCTATCCTATAGTATTAATAGCTTTAAAGAGTTTTCTTAGCGCTATCCTTTTATTAATATATAAATAGAGTCCCCTATAGCTAAGCTATTAAGCTAGTAGTAGTAGTTAGTAGCTTAGGTATAGTATTATTAGGCTATAGCTATATTTCCTTTAGCAATTTCCTAGGCGCTATAGAGTTTTTATATAAGCTACTAAGCGTTGCTTTAGTTAATTTTCTCCTTTATAGTTAAGAACCTTTATATATATCAATCCTAGTTAAAGCTTATCTATAATAAGTATCCCTATTTAATCTTAAATAATATAAGCCTAGTAGTTTTATTTAGTACTACCGCTTAAGTAAAATCCATAATAGGAGAATTTCGCTCTAGTTATTCTAGAACTAGTTTATCTATAGGTATAAGTATCAAGTTAGATACTAGTTAAGAATTTCTATCTACCTATTAGTCTTAGTATAACCTGCTATACTTAACTATATAATTATACTATATATCTTATAAAGCTTATTCTAGAAATTAGAAGTAAAATAGGGGCCCCTATTAGATATAATTATAATAGGGAACCTAGTATATTAGAAGATATAAGTATAGTATAGCTAGGCGAGGTCCTACGCTATAATAGTCTTATAGTAAGGGAGGGAAACTATCTTCTTTAATAAGTAGTAAACTACTATAAATACGTTATTATACTTATAGTAATTAGGTAGGTAGGATATAAAATCTATTATAATATACTCCTAGGGGTAATCTAATATAAGTCAAGGCCTTAACTCGCCTAGGGGCTTATCTCTTAGCTTCTAAGCTTAGTAGTAAGTATAGTAAGTATAGTAATTATAAATATACTACTTAATATTGGTAGTTAGGCGGGGCTAGTAATAGTATTCCTTTAGGAGTTTAATTATCTTATTTTAACCTAGGTATACTATAAGCTTCTAGATATAAGCTTTATAAATTAACTTTATATATAGATACTCTTCTTCTAGTACTATAAGCTTCCTATCTATTATTAAGAGTCTATTTCTTATCTTCTAGCGCTTCTTTTCTATAATAGCGAGCGCTTTTAGCGCTTTAAGTAATAATATATCTAGTTTATAGTTTAGCTATAAGACTACTTAGGGTAGCTTCTAGTAGCTAGTATAGTTTACTTATACCCTCTAGGGATAGGTAGGTAGGTAGTAGTAATACCTAGGTATAGTTTAATTTATAAATAGCTTATTAGGTTTAAAGGTCTTTATTCTTCTATAAGAGGGTATTAGCTAGTATATTTCTATACCCTAGATAGTACTAGATATAGAAGTTAAAACTAGCTAAGATATCTAACTAGTAGGCTTAGTAAATATTTAGAAGCTTCTTAGTTATAAAGTAGAGTAGTAGTTAGTAGTTTATAATAACCTCGAAATACTAGGTTAACTATAGAGAGTTTAGCTCTCTATTCTTCTAGTGCTAGGATAATTACTATTATCTTGTAGTTATAAATAGGGTAGTTTATCTCTATTAGTAATATAGCTTTTAAGAAATAAGCTATAGGGTATTATAGACTATTATTAGGTTATTACTAGAGGAGAGCAGTAGTATAAATAGACTTAGAGGTATCTATCTTAACTTAGGTTAGTAGCTCGGGCTTCTAGTAGTATAAAATAGGAGCTAATATTAGAGCCTCTTTTAGAATTATAAACGCTACTATATAGTTATTATTAAAGTTAAAATAGGTATCCTTAGCTATAAGCCTAGTAAGTAGTTAAGCGATCTTTCTATAACTTATAATAAATTAATAGTAGAAGTTCTTAGGTTACGTAATCGTTGATAACGTAATCTAAAGCTCGAAAGGGAAATAATAAGTATATATAAGTTAATATTAAAGTATCTCTCTTCTAAAAGAAAAGGAGTATTCTAGAGAGGGAGAGGCGAGTTATCTATACTTAAGGCTTGATTTCTAGAGCCTTCTATAGCTACGTAAGCTGCTTGCTAAGCTGCCCCACTTATATCCTTATTTAGGTTATTTATTAAGTAATTTAATAACCTAAAACCCCTTTAGGTTTAACCTTAAGTTAGGTAGTAAATACTAGTAGTTTCCATAGCTTTCTAGAGGCTTCTTCTAAAAGCATACATAGTATTAATAATACTATAATATACTATATTACGTAATTAACCTCTATTATATAGCCTCCATATTATTATATATTTTTATTATAGGGTTTTATAGTATATCTCTTATATCCCCCCTTAAGGTATATATTATATATATAGCTTATTACTTAAGAGACTTTTATACTAGAAAACCTTATAGGAAAAAACCAGTATTATTATTATTATTATTTATCTATTATTTAGAGAATATTTTATACTAGAAAAAACCTTATAGGAAAGGTTCTAGTATTTATATTAGGGAAAGCCAGATATATATATTATATTATTTTAGTAGTTTATTGACTCTTTGAATATTAGAGTCTTTTATATTTTTATTATACCTATTAATAGGTTTATTATAATCTAGTAAAAAGCCCTTTTCTGATATATTATAAGTATCTTTTATCAAGTAAAAAAGTATTCTTACTAGCGGTTTAGTTAATATATCCGCTATATTATCTTTAGTATTAACGTGGTATAAGAATACCTTTTCAGCTATAACGTTATCTCTTATAAAGTGATATTTTATATTAATATGCTTAACCTTTTTATGGAATTCTGGGGTTTGAGCTAGCTTTTGAGCTGCTTTATTATCTATTAATATTTTAGGCTTATCTAAAGCCTTATAACCCAGAACTTTATATATATAGTTATAGTTATTATATAAATATATAGCTTCTTTTATAGACTCCATTAGAGCCATATATTTAGCTTCACAGGTGCTTAAAGCAACTGTTCTTTGTTTAATGCTATTCCAGCTTATTATATTATATAGTCTAAAAGTAAAGATATAGCCAGTTATAGACTTTCTATTATCTAGATCTCCAGCCTAATTAGAGTCTGAAAATCCGATAATATTATTATTATTATATAGCCAGTTATTATTACAGTTATAATATAATCCTAAAGTAGGATATTTATTTAAATAGCCCCATATTTTATCTAGGGCTATAAAGTGCTCTTTAGAGGGATTACTCATATATCGAGCAGAAGTAGTAATAGCTAGAGCTATGTCAAGCCTAGCTTTTGAGGCTAAATAAAGTAGAGCTCCTATTTGCTATTAATATATAGTTATATCTTCTAGCCTAGCTATATCTTTGTTTTTATATAGCTTTATATTATTATCCATAGGTATTTCAGCTGGATATATATGCTTTTCATTATATCTATTAAGTATCTTTTTAGTATATTAGCTTTGATGTATATATAAAGCCTTACTTTAACGGTCTATAGTTATTTCGCAGCCTAGGAATTTATTAGGCACCCCTATAGGCTTTCTTTTTAGACTCTTTAATAAAGGGTTATATATATATTTAGTTATAGTATTGAGTTATTAATTACACAGAATTCTATCTACCCTTAGTTAAGTCTAATATCCTTTAGGAGGTATTTTATTAGTAAAAGCTTTTAATAAATAATTAATCTAAGCTTGAGCTCGGAATTACGCCGCAGCCCCTTCGCAAAAAGACTATAACAAATTCACCTAGTTCGTAGGTATAATTCGGGAAATACTATATAGGTATTTTAACCTATACCCTCTATTAGTTAAGGAAAAT
>JAVHLU010001454.1:0-30146 GCA_036785755.1 Colletotrichum ledebouriae
GAGGGTATAGGGATATTAAAAAGAAGGGAAGGAATACCTAAAGTTAGTTATTAGAGTACTAGATAAAAAGAGGTATATTATTTTTCTTTATTTTAGGTATAGGGATATTAGGACTAAGGACCTAAAGAGTTATTATAAATAAGAGATAATAATAATAAGGTTAATTAGTATTTTTAATACTTAAGATAAGGAAATTATAATTAGTTATAATAAGAAGATATAATTTATAAATATAAGAGAGAAGGTATAAAGGGGTTAAATAAAGATTAAAGTAGCTAGCTAAAGGTAGTTATTATAAGGGGGAGAAGTTAATAAAAGAGGATAGAGGAGAATATTTATTTAATTTATAACTAGGCTACTCGTTTTAATAGCTACTACTAACTATTATTTCCTTTATTCTTTCTCTATATATAACTACTCTAATTTACTATTCTATTTATTATAAGTTTTTTATCCTAAGTTTATTTTACTTTCTTAAAGCTAAGGAGGGTAAGGGAGGAGAGTTAATTATTCCTTCTATAGGCTACTAATAAATTACTATATTATTAAAGTAATTAGTAAATATAAAAATATACTCCTTATCCTTTAAGCCCTCTAGTTTCTCTCTCCTTATTTATATACTTTATTTACTTTTAAACTTAATTTATCTACTAACTATATAATATTAATTACTATACTATAGCTCTTTTATTTCTTTAAATATTACTTATATTTAGCTTTTTAATCTATAAATTACTCGCGCTTTCCCCTTATTAACTTTTCTCCTAATATATTATAATAAGGAAAGTTATTTTTTATAATAATAAAGCGTTAAATATATAGATCTAGGAGTTAAGATCCTTAAACCTTCCTATCCTTAAAACTAGACTTCTAACTAAGCCTATACCTAATAAACTAAGTATAAGTAGGTTTTAGGTATAGGGATAAAATAATAGAGATATCCTAGGCTTTAGACCTCCTAATAAGCTTAGTTACTAGCTTTAGCTAATTAAATATAATACGTATCCTCCGCTTAGAATAGATAATATCCCTAGTTAGATAAACCCTTTTAATGTAATATTAAAATATATCCTTATTAAATATTAGAATAAGACCTTAGAAGTAGTAGAGGAGATAATTCGCCCCTTATACTTATAGTAAGTTATAGCTAGTATATTTAATACTATTAGTATACTTAAAATAGTAACTCTAATATATACTAAGGATATCTTAGTAGTTACTCGCTATATTATAAGGCTTATTAAGCCTAGCTAACCGCTCTACTATAAGATAGTTAGAGGTATAGAAGACGATTTTAAAGATAGAGATATAAGGGATATTATAATTACCTGAATTAAAGCTAAGTCCCCTAATATACTTCTTATTTATCTATAAGCACCTAAGTCTACTAAGGTAGTTATTATAGGTTTATTAATCAACTTATAAGATAGAAGAAACTAGTTTTATAATAATTAGTAGTTAAGGAGAGGAGCTAAAAGATAACTATAGACTTTAATATTTATTACTAGGAGCTTTTTACTAAGACGTAAAGCTAAGGAAGTTTTAATAAGATAACTATACCTAGTAGAACTTTAATATATAGACCCTCTACTATAAGCCTCTAGTCTCTAGTTTATTAATTAGCTTAGGTCTTTTATATAAATTAGAAGCCTAGTACCTCTAAAGTAGCCTATTAAGATAAGATATTAAGCTTAGATTAATTATTTATTAAAGGCTTTTATTAATAAAATACCTCCTAAAGAATACTAGACCTAACTAAGGGTAAATAGAATTCTATATAATTAATACTTTAAATTAAGAAATAAAGATATTAAGAAAGGGATAGCTTAAGAAGATATTAAATATTAAATAGCTAGGTATACCCCTTAATTTATAAACCTAGAGGTTTCCTCTCTAAATAGAATAGATATTAACTTACTAGTACCTATAGATACTAATTTATAGATTAGTCTAATAGTTCCTACTAATCTAGAAGAGTTAGATAGAGAGGAAGGATTATTAAAGGAACTAAATATCTAAAACGTAGAAAGAAGGAATAATTATAAGAAGTCGAAGAGGGATTATAACCTATAGTAACTAGCTAACTTTATAAAGTATTTTAATTACCCTAGGTCTATAAAACTATTTATAACGCCCTACTTAGCCCCTACTACCCCGAGAGATATTATATTTATCCCTACTAATACCTTAGTAGTATTTAATATTATAAGACCTAAAATATATAGGGTTCCTATATTATTTTCCTTAACTAGTAGAGGGTATAGGTTAAAATACCTATATAGTATTTCCTAAATTATACTTGCGAACTAGGTAAATTTATTATAGTCTTTTTGCGAAGGGGCTGCGGCGTAATTCCGAACATAATTATTATTACCTATACTACCTAGAGACCCTAGTAATAGAGGTAATAATAATAACCCTAAAGGCTAAAATAGTAAAAGAAGTAGCCTAAGCTATAGTAATAATAATAATTAAAGCAATTAATACTACTAACTACTAGCTAGACTAAGAGATATTATTAAACCTTTATCTAACCCTAATAAGTTCTTAGTTAGCTATAATTTTCTTATATTCCTTCTCTTTATAAATAAGAAAGGGGTAGTATAAGTAATAGCTAGTATATCTATTACTAAGCCTAGGTATAGTACTCCTCGCTTTAAGATTAATATAATTAAGATATTCGATTTACTTTTATATAATAATAAAGTTAATAATAAATATTAATAGTAGTTTAAAAACTATCTATTAGAATATATACTACTCTATTAATACTATTAATAGCTATATTAAGTTAGATAATAAGAACTAAGCTATAGCTACCCTTAACCTTTATTAAACCTTATTAAAGTATACTTTAAACTAGTATTATACTAACCTAATATTAGATAAGGAAGTGGAACTTGAGAACCCTAATCATAAATTAAACTATTAGAAAGAGTTATTACTTAAACGCTTTTATTTACTATATAAGATTACTAAAATATATTTAATAAAGGAGAGGTATATTCTATATAATTTATATAATTGATATAATATTTAATACTAAATAACTAAGGTTACTTAGTATTATAAGGATACTAAGGAGAGCGAATCTAAGGTATTAACTATTATATATAATAAAATAGATATAGAACTAGTTATTAGTATTCCTTAGCTAACTAGTAAGACGAACTATAATAAGTTTATTATAAGCTTATAAAAGATAATCCCTAGTTAGTATTAAATAGTTACTAAAAGATCCTAGTAGGTATTAGTTTAACTATCTATTAAGATAACCTATATAGGAACTACTTTAATATATTTATTACTAAAAGAAACTTAAGAATAAGCTATACTACTACTACTACTTATTACGTATATTATATAAACCTAAAAGAGACTATATCTAGCTTATTATCATTAAGACCTATAAAGCAAGCTATTAATATTACTACTAAACCCTTATTAAGTTCCTCTTATAAAGAGATTTAGTTTAATTAATAATAATGGCTTAAATACTAATATAACTAGCTTAGTTAATATATTTAATATCCCTAACCCCCTGGTTACCCTTTAGTATATATAATAAAGGGGATTAGTTATAAGTAAATAAAAGAGGAGTAATTTATTTTATTAGATAAGCGTAACTTTAACTATATCTAATATAATAAAGCTAGCAAGGAGTTAGATTTATATATAGAAGATTTAGTTATTAATATTAATAATAAAGATAACTAAGAGTAATAAGAAAACGATCCTAAATATATTAACTTAGTTACTTAATCTACTTATTATTATAAATACCTTATAAGGTATATCCCTAGATATAAGGATAAGTACCCTATTTTAATATTAATCTATTTTAAAATTCGCTCCTAGAGGATCTAAGAATCTACTTTTATTAAATATACCTTTATAATACTAAGCTATACCCTAATTCTAAGGGTATCTTCTTATACTAGACTCTTCTATCCCCTTAGCTAAATATAATACTTATTAATCCTATTAAGCTATAGTAATATATAGTTATATATTTATATTATTATATATATATAAAGATTATTATCTAAGGATATTATAATAAACTACTCATTATAATCTATATTAATACTAGCGCTAACTACTTCGTTATAAGTAAAGCCTGCTTATAATAGTTCTATACTCTCTCTTATGAACCTAAGGTATTTAGGCTCTAAGGTATTAGAAGCCTTAAGACTACCGCTTAGGTAACCTTCTTAATTCTTATATAAGCATAATAACCTAATTAGTAAATAATAACTACTAAGCTTTATATAAGCGTATAGCTCGTTCTATAGCTAGATATTAGTCTACTTATAGCCTCTGGCTACTGTATAGTGATTTTACCTACTTAAGTGCAATAGACCTTCTAACTCCGCGCCTCCTAATAATATATAGCCTTTAGTTACGTGATTATAACTTTCCTAACTATAGCCGCACTTATACGTGCCTATTAATAGCCTCACGATCTTTAACTTTATATTAATAATAACGTGGTTTTTAATTACTTAATAGACTACGAAACTATCGACTTATCCTCTCGCGCACTGCCCGCGCTGCTAATACCGCCTCTATTACTGCTTCGTCCGCTAGAAGTCGTTACTATCTTTATAGCTATACTATTATTAGCAACGCTCTCTCTATTTAGCGCAAGCCGTACTTACCGACGTTTAAGCCCTAATAAGCCTAGGCTGCCTAAGCTACCTCTGCCTTAGTAATACGGAGGACCTGCTCGAAGAAGGGCTATTATATAGGGTATATAATAACCCGCTAAACTTCTATTACTAAGTTTATTTACTTAGCTCTAATATTATTATACCTTATAGAGTCCCCTATAGGGGTATTAAGGTAAGCCCTCTTAAGGGCTATACTAATAATACGCTCTCTATATATAGCGGAGTATTTAATAAAGGAGCGGGTTTTATTAATTATATTAAGGCTAAACTCTCTAGTAACCCCCTCTATATTCTTTATATTAAAAAGTATACCTTACTTAGGCTTAGTATATTTATATTTAAGGTCTAATATTAATATAGTTAAGGATTTATTATAAGTTATAGGGATAAGGATAAGGAAGAGGGAGAGGTATAAAGCCCTACTTATAAAGCTTCTTATACTTCTAGCTATAAGAACCTCTTAGGAAAGACCTCTTTAGTTAAAGAGTTACCTCTTATATAGTAGTATTTATTATACCTTACTAGAAGGTTAACCCTTTAGGTTAAGGAGTTATCTTATATAATAGCTTTTATAGCAACTTGCTAGAAGGTTTAGCGAGGGCGTTTCTAGGCTACGAGAGCCTTAGTACCCTATTCGGCTCTAATATAATTAGCCCTAGTGTAGCGCGCATCCGACTTTATAATATTTAGAGGGTTTACTTATAAGTAGTAGGAACGTATAGGGTTCCTATATTATTTTCCTTAACTAGTAGAGGGTATAGGTTAAAATACCTATATAGTATTTCCCGAATTATACTTATAAACTAGGTGAATTTGTTATAGTCTTTTTGCGAAGGGGCTGCGGCGTAATTCCGAACTTAATACTAATATATACCTAATAACTTATATTAGCAAGGGCTTTAACTAAGCTAAATTAAGATATTAGCTTATTAAACTTAAAATAGCTTATTTAGTATAAATAGTAAAGAAGTATTAGCTAATATTATATTTGTTAAGATAAGACCCTATAATTGTACCTATAAATTATTTAATAATATATAATATTATTAAATAAATATTACTATAGTTAGAGGATAAGACGAGGTCTAAATTATAACTTATATTTTTATTAGAATACCTTAGCTAATTCTCCCTAGTATATTATTATATCCCTAGAATATTAAATACTATAATAGATATATTATTATACCTACTTATAATAGAAATCCCTATTAAAAATATTAGGGAACTTAATAAGATATAAGATAATATACCTATAGGTATTAACTTTATAATAGAGGTATCTCTTAATAATAACTTTAAGACTAAGCTTATCTAGTTATATACTAACTCGAAGTCCTAGAGTAGGGTATATAAAATACTGTATATAACGTAAATAATATAGATCTTAACTTTATTATATATAATAATCTCCTTTATTATATTAACCCTTATATAAATCAATAAAGGCTTTATATTTTAAAAGAGCTAGTAATACTACTTATTAAAAAAGCTTATAATAACCACTATTACTTTAATAAGGATTATATATAGAGAGATATTAATAAATACTTTTATATATTATATCTTAAATAATAAGTTAATAACTATATAGCTAACTACTTATAATATAGAATAACAAATATAGAATATTTACTACTACTTAGCGTAATATAGCTAATATTAATACTAGCTATCCCTTTCTATATAATTACTATAGACTTTATTATTAGACTTCCTAAAATACCTTTATAATATTTAGGCTATAAGGTAGAGAACTTCCCGCTACTTAATATAGTACTTACTATAACTAATAGGTTCTCTAAAATAATACTCCTTATTCTAGGTTATTTAATATATATTACTAGTATCTAGGGATACCTTCTTTTTTATAACATCTAATATAATAACTAGGGAAGCCTAAAAGGTATTATCTCTATTATAACTATAAGTTCATAATAAAGCTCTAAACTATATTATAAGCTAAATTATATATTAAATTAAGATTCTTAATAATATATTACCCTTAGGCTAATAGTATCTTAATATATAAAAATTAAACTATTAAACTAGCTATCTATTACTTTCTTACCCTTATTAATAATAACTAAGTAAAATTACTATTAAGCCTCTCATATAACCTTAATAAGACCTAATAAGACCTACTTATAAGTTATTAGTTACTTACTAAACTAAATCCTGTATAAGATGAATACTAATAATATATTGAATATCTTAGGTAATGTTAACCCTGAGATAAATTATAAAATCTTCTAGAAGGAAGCTAAAATTTTAATTATAATAACTTAGCTATATATAAAGAAATAGTACAATTAAAGATATTGTTTTATTATATTTAAGCTAGATAATTAAGTATATCTTAAGATAGGATTAGGATATTATCTATTAGGATAGCTAAATCTAAAGTATAGCTACTAGTATATCCTATTCAAGGTTTTTGAATATATTAATAAGTTAGTATACTACCTTAATATTCTACTTAATATATGTTTTTATCTAGTTATATCTACTATCTAACTTATATTAATACCTACCCCTAGTAGTAACTTATTTAACTATTAAGATAACTACTAAGAACTAGTTAATATTAAAAATGATAATAATATTTATTAGCTTAAAATATATAAATAGTTTAAGATTAAAAGTATCCTTAAGAAGTAAACTCTTATATAAGTAAAGATATAATATCTAGTTAAATAGAAAGGTTACTTATTAATATATATTATTTAAATAGATATAGATATTATAAATATAGATAAACGTATTATTATATTTAAAAGTAAGGAATAAGAACTGGAATACCTCTATAAATAAGTATAAGCTTAAAGACCTATCTAATAGGGTATTGAATTAGTATTAGAGCCTAGTAAAAACCTATTACAGCACTCAAGAGGAAGGCCTTAAAATAACCCTATAGAATAATATAATATATATTATAAATAAGGAACGTATTACTTAAAGCGCCTTAAATAAACTATTAAACTAGAAAGAATATTATAACTAAAGCCTTATTATAAAATAAAGATATTTAGTATACTTAGTATATCTAAGGGCTTTAGCTAAATAATAGCGATGTTTATATCCTACCTAATAATAATAATAATTATAACTATTACGCTTTCTCTCTTAAATACCTTCTACTCTTAGTACTATAGGAACCTTTATAAATATAACTACCCTCCTTACTTAAAAGTTAATCCCTACTCTTATTAAACTAATAAGAAAAATTAGCGCTTAAGTATATATATATAAAATAAATTTATATTACTAAGTAACCCTACTAGTTATTACTACTACCTTCGCCCGCCTAGTAGTAAGCTAACTTTTCCCTCTATGCATATATTTTTATAGAAGAGTATTAACGCCTTTATTACTATTATCGTCTTCTAGATATTAAAGACCCTTGCTAACGCTTAATATTATCGCGCGCGCTTAGCACTACTAGAGCGACCTACCTTCTATATACCTAGATACTATTTCACTTTAAATAGATAATAATTTGAAAGAGAAGACGCTAAGTATATTACGCTTAACTATATTCGCTATTACTTACCTAATATTAAGATCCCTTATAAAAAGCTAAGATATTATATTTATAACTAAGAAATCTTTAAGCGTGCTCTTAACTAAGAAACCTACTATTATAAAGCTAGCTATAATATCTCTAGTACCCTATTTATTATTTACCTAGGTACTAATATATGCTCTATTCCCTAATTACTATTTACTAACTAAATTAAGTTCTATTACTAATTTCCTAACCCTATTTTAAATCAAGAGTAGCTATCCCTCTATAATATTATATAGAACTCCTTTAAATATAACCCACGCTATATTACTACTAATACTAGCTTACTAATTATATTAAGTCTAGGGATACCTTAAGTAGAAATAAAGAACCTATTAATACTAAACGCGCTTAAGCTAATAAACCTATTAAAACTAGTTAGCTTAAATAATCCCTTAATACTAGCTAGCCTAACTAAGCTACTAATACTATTAAGTAAGCTAAACCTTAATTATTAACTAATATCAATATAGCTAATACTAGATTAACTCCTATTATTTAGGATAAAACTAATAAAATAGTAACTCCTAAGAAGTAAGCTACTAGTATTAGTACTCCTTACCTAATAGATATTAAGACTATTAAGGGAATATATATATATAGCGAATATATTAGCTATATCTCTATCCTATTTGATAGATATAAAGAGACCAAGATTACCCTAGCTATAGCGCTCTCTAAGGGTTATATTACTAATACTAATACTATTACTCTTAACTTAGGCTAATTTATTAAGTTAGCTACTAATAAGTTTAAGTTTAGTATAATAACTATCCCTAGGGGACTAACTTAAGAGAGCCTAGGCTTTCTTAGCCCTAAGTAGTACCTTATTACTAAGTTATTTACTAAGTATATAGCTTTAGCTATAAGTTTATATAATTATCCTAAAATTAACCCCCCCTTCAATATTAGCCCTTATAATACCTCTAATATACTTAGCGCTACTAAGACGCTTAATATTACCTCTAGTATTAAGAAGATTATTATTATTAACTAGTAGTTTTATACTTATATCTATAGCTTTTATTACCTCGCTTATTCCTATATTAAGTTCTTAAATATATAGGAAGTAATTAATATATACTTTTAATATATCTACTTCTTTAATATAACCAATATTATTACTACTTATTACGCTAAATATCTAACTATCTATACTCTTACCTAAAATAATATAATTATTCTCAGCTTAAATATATATCTCTATACCCTTAACCTATTTATAACTAAATAAATGATAAGTAACCTAGACCTTAGCGCCATATTACTATTTTTTATTAGTAAGTAGATATTATAATACGAGTTTCCTAGTATCTATACTAAGGATAACGCTTACGTTAGTTAGGCTATAATTAATAGTAATAATATTAGCGCTATTCACGCCCTTCTAAACCTTAATAACTCTAAAGCTATAGATATAGCTAACTTCTAGTATAAATACGCTATAGACCTTAAAGGCTTTTATACTACTATTATTCCCTCGCTACCTTAATTACTATAATTAAGAGTAATAATATTACTAAATTATACCCTAAAGTTAGTAATAAGCCTTACTACTAGTTCCTAGAGTAATACTAAGATAACGTCTAATTAGCTACTACCTATAGTATTAATATAAACTAACTCCTAGTTATTACTAAAAAGATTATTAATAATAAGGATAACGACTACCCTAACCTACTAAAGCTAGCTAATACTACGCCTAACACTCCCTTAGCCTAAAGTAAAATATAATAATATATATAGAATAGAAAGAAAGTAAGATTACTTAAGGTTATTAATATATAGTAATATAGCTCTACTTATTAATATATTACTATAATAGGAGGTATAAATTAGAGTTTATACTATTGAGCTCGGAATTACGCCGCAGCCCCTTCGCAAAAAGACTATAACAACTTCACCTAGTTCGCAGGTATAATTCGGGAAATACTATATAGGTATTTTAACCTATACCCTCTACTAGTTAAGGAAAATAATATAGGAACCCTATATATTCCTACTACTCGCAAGTAAACCCTCTAAATATTACTATATAAAGTCGGACGCGCGCTATACTAGGGCTAATTATATTAGAGCTAAATAGGCTACTAAGGCTCTCGTAGTAACGCCCTCGCTAAACCTTCTAGTAAGGTGCTACGAAAGCTACTATATAAGATAACTCCTTAACCTAAAAGGTTAACTTTCTAGCAAGGTGCTAAAGGTGCTGCGAACGCTACTATATAAGAGGTAACTCCTTAACTAGAGAGGTCTTTCCTAAGAGGTTCTTATAACTAGAAGCATAAGAAGCTCTACTACTATAAGTAAGGCCTTATACCTCTCCCTTATCCTTATCCTTATCCCTTAACTATATTAGCACTAGACCCTATATATAAATATACTAAGCCTAAGTAAAGCACGCCCTTTAGTATAAATAACGTAGAGGGGATCGCTAGAGAGTTTAGCCTCAATACGATTAATAAAACCCGCTCCTTTATTAACTACTCCGCTATATATAGAGAGCGTATTATTAATATAGCCCTTAAGAGGGCTTACCTTAATACCCCTATAGGGGACTTTATAAGGCGTAATAATATTAGAGCTAAGTAAGTAAACTTAGTAGTAGAAGTTCGGCGGGTTATTATATACCCTATAGAGTAGCCCTTCTTCGAGCAGGTCCTCCGTATTACTAAGGCAGAGGCAGCCTAGGCAGCCTAGGCAAATATTAGTAAGTATAGCTTATGCCGACTATAATATAGAGAGAGCATTACTAACGACGGCATAGCTAGCGGACGAAGTAGTAATAGAGGTAGTATTAGTAGCGCGGGTAGTGCGCGAGAGGAAAAGTCGATAGTTTCGTAGTTTAAATAATTAAAAACCACGTTATTATCAATATAAAGTTAAAGATCGTGAGGCTATCTAGTAGGGTATATATAAGTACGGCTATAGTTAGGAAAGTTACGATTACATAACCGAAGGCTATGTATTATTAGGAGGCGCGGAGTTAGAAGGTCTATTGCACTTGAGCAGGTAAAATCACTATGCAGTGGCTAGAGGCCGAGTTTATACCATATATCGTAGTTAATACCTTTCTCTTCTTATATTAGGATAGAATAAGATAGACTTAGCTACGTAGCTTTTAAAAAGCCCCCTTAGCGCACGGGCGTATTATAAGAAGACTATAGAGTAGAGCGTAGAGGAGAGGAGTATAATAGACTTAAGTATTATTTATATATTATTACTATTAGTACCTTAATAATTATATACCTTATTTTCTAGTATTCTCTTAGTAAATCTATACCTAATTTAAATAATCTCTTTTAATTAGATCTACGAATTATTTTATATCTCTTTTAAGCTTACTTTTAATATTCTTATTTATTTATAAGTAGAGTTATATTATTTATTATCTTTCTAGTTCCTATTAGTTCTAGCCCTTTCTAATAGTACCTAGAGGTAGATTATTTTACTCTTTTTAATAGCCTTTATAAGCTTCTTAGAGAGTTAGATACCTTTGCTGCGTCTATATATCCCCGTTATTTATATATATATATATAATTAGTCTACTTTAAATAAAATAGTAGCTTTAAAAGGAAACCTATAAATAACGAATAATAACGATATAATTAATAATAAATATAATTTAAAAGAGAGGAAGATATTTATAGACCTACCTTAGTTCTAAGGGAATAGTAATAGCTATACTTTCTTATAGAATTAAAGTAGGAATAACTTAGACCCTAAAATCCTCCCTTTCTCCCTTTTTTTGTACTATTAGTAGGTTCTAGTAAGCATATTCCTTTCCTTACCCCTTATATATTATAATAACTACTATTATTTAACTAGCGGGCTATAGCTAAGGTAGCTAAGATAGCTATATATAAGACTAATATAGCGATTAATAGTGTTACTAAGCTAATAAATATAGCGAGATTAACTAGATTAGTAACTAGAGACTAATAAACCCCTTACTATTATAGCCCTAAGTACTAAGAGTAATATACTAACTTTTAAGAAATATTAATATAATAAAGCTATAAATTCTTCTAAATAAGAGCGTTATTAGGAAGACCCTTCTATATTAAGTAATAAGACTTAAAATAGATCTATAAAAGCTTAGAGTAGTAAGATCGAGGTTGCTAGACCTTTCCTATATTTATTTAGTTATTTAGTTTATACTATTTCCTTTTTTATTATATCTAAAAAAAAGTTATAACTACTTACTTTATCTTTCTATTTAGAAGATATTATAATAATAACTTTACTTTATTAACTAGAAGACTTTATTACTTTAATTATATAATATTAACTTTAATATTTATAAACCTATAAGTATTATATCTTCTTCTTCCTTAGCTAATTTAGATACTAGATCCTCTTTTAATAAGGGGAAGCAGCCTAAAGAGAGATTTATAAGAGCTTTATTTAGTAAGATATAACCTTATACTATAAAGTAGCTAGTTTCTAATAATAATATAAATAGATCTATAAATCTTACCTTAGGAATAGGGGTAATACTCTTAAGCACTCTACGTTCTCCTAAAGGGACTTATACTAATTAGGATATTATAGCCCTTATTAACCTCCTTATAAGATACCTTATTATTATAATAATAACTCCCTACTCTACTAGAGTACCTAAGTTTATTAATACTACTATCTCTAGCCTTATTACTAACTATAAGAGCTTTTTAAAGCTTTATTATAAGACTAATAATAATATAAAGAATAAGATATATATATATAGCTCTAGTAACTACTAAGATATAATAAAATCCTATATTAATAAGGCTAAGACCTAGAAAGAAGCTAAGGAGAAGCTTCTATACTAGTTTAGATTTATAAACCTTAAGTCTTAATAAAACCTTAATAAGGATCTTTAAAACCTAGTTATAAGATCTTATATTAAAAATAATAACCCTTCCTAAGTTATAATATTAATTACTACTATTTAATAGCTTTAATAGAGAGCTATTTAATAAGGAGATCTAAAGCTTACTAATACTAAGCTTATTTATATAGCTTATTATTACTTTTTAAAGAGAGCTATAAGAGCTATAGCTTAAAGTCTTAGCTACTAGCTTACTAAGGTTATTTTAAAGTAATAAGTTATAAAAAAAGACGTTCTAATTAAATAATCTACTACCTACTAAGGACTTTAGTAGTTATCTAGCTTTATTAAGCTTAAACTAATAATAATAGTTTAAGTCCCTATAAAAGTAATTCTAATAAAGTAAAAAGCTAAAGCTAAGGAACCCTCTATAGCCTAGACTACTAGCTTAATTATTAACTCTCTTATAGAGAACTTTAGGACCCTAAATATTAATAGGGCTAATTATAAAATAGATATCTTAACCCTTATTAAAAGAGTTACTTACTAAGAAGATAATACCTTTAGTTTAAATACTATAAAAGCTACTAAACCTTATAAATAATAATCTTATAACTATTTATAAACTTAATACTAATAATAATAATACTTTTACTTATAAGCTAGATATAGAGACTATTAAAGAGGATACTAGTAATACTAAGGATTTAGAAGAGGTAGAGTAAGAAGAGGCTATAGAGGCTTTTAATAAGATAAGCTATTATAATATATACCTTTCTAGGCTATAAGAACTTACTAGTTTTATAGCGCTATTAACTATATAATTATTAGCTATATTAAGTATCTTAAGGCTAGCTAGAATAAGGTTTACTACTATAAATTACCCTATTACTTTATTAATACCCTAGATATAAGCACTAAGGTTAAGATAGGTATTATTAATAAAGGCTATAACTATAAATTAACTAGTAGCTAGATAATTCTAAAGTATATACTAATTAATAAGAATACTTTTATATACTATATAGGTACTATAAGTAAGTTAGTAGAGAAATAGTAGCTAAAGCTTCTAGAAGAGGTTATAAGGGTTATTAATTATGATAAGATATACCCTAAACTATCCATTAGCTTTATAAATTTATTAAAATAATACTATATAATTATATAACTTTATAAATATAATACTTTTTACCTTTAAGCTAAAAAACTAATATATTAACCTAGTAGAAGATATTATTATTATAAAAAGAGAAAAACCTAGAGGTTATTATAAAGAACTTTATAATACTCGTTATTACTAGTCTTCTTAAATAATAAACCTACTTAGAATTTAAAACCCTCTTATTTAAATTACTTAGAGAGTTATAAAGCTACTAAATAATAAGGAAGAAGCTAAAGATATTATATTACTAGATACCCCTAAGGAATAAGTTAAGTAGTAAAAGTAAGATAAATAAAATAAGCCTTAGACTTAATATAATAATTTATAAAATAGCTATATTCTTATTCTTAAGCTATATAATAAGAGAGTAAATAAGAAAGTAGCTATTTCTAAAGCCTTCTTTTATTAGAACTAGCCTAATTAGAATAGAATAGTTTATAACGCTATTAAAGCTATAATTAATACATATAAGAATAGATATAACTCAAAGATATAAGAGGTCTTTATTCCTATTAATATAATACTTCTAGATTAATTAAGTAAGATAAGAGCTAGTAATAAGGAGCTATAGGAATAAATAGATTAATAGAATAATAATAAGAACTATTCTAAAGGCTAAGTAACTTTAGTAGCTATCTCTATAGACTTACTTAAGTACTTATAGACTAAGGTAATTTGATTTAATTACTATATAATTAATCTTATCTTTAAAATAAATACTATAATAAAAGATTAGGATTTTATATTACTTCTATTACTAAGGTATGTTACTATCCTAGACTTTATTATAACCTACTAGTAGATTATTATTACTCTTTATAGCCCTATAAATATATTAATTAGAGGGATTATTAATAATAGCTTAGCTATTAACCTTATTAGTAAAGGTTATATTAAGCGCCTAGGCTTATAGAGTAATATAGTTAAAATAGATATAGGAATTTATAGGATTACTAATAGAGAGTAGAGGACCTAATTCGTAAGTATAATTATAGATAATATTTATATTAGTAGTAATTAGATTTAAGATATTAGCTTTTTTATTTCCTTTAAAAATACTTCTAATAAGGACCTAGTATTAGGAGCTCTTTTTATCTTAAAGTCTTAAATAATACTAGATTATATATAGAAATAGATTATTAGAGTCTTTTAGTCTAGGAATATTAAGATTATTATCCTATTATTATTCTATATAGGAGATTTAACTACTTACTTCTTAGAAAGTATTACTAAGATAGATTATTTTATTTCTTTGTACTATTAATATACCCTCTTATCTGTAATAGAGGAGAGGAAATAGAAGCTATTACTAATAAACCTAATCTAATAATAAGCTTAGACTTTATAGGAAATAATTAATAAGTTAATAATACTAGAGATAAAAAGAGCTAGATATAATACTAAGGAGTATAAGGGTATATTAGGATATTAAAGCGATTTAATAAGCTTTTAAAGGCTCTTATAACTTATTAAATAAAGTTAAGTAATAATTAGACCTAGATAAAGAAGTTATTACTATTTTTAAAGAGTTCAGATTAACTTTTAATAAAATCCTAGAGATTATAATCTATAATAAAGTTACCTCTAAGCTTAATAATATCTATAAAGTAATTATAAGTATAGAGTATATTATAAGATATAATACCTAGAGTATTAATTATTAATACTATATTTATAGACTTAAGAAAAGAATATTAAAGAAGGAAATACCTAGCAGGAAGTAGAAGTTAATATTATAGAAAGGTATCTAAGTTATTATAGCTATAAATACTACTTTCTCTTATAATAATTATAAACCTATACTAATAATACCTTTATTACTAATAGAAGATATTAATATAATATATAAGATAAAAGATAAGAAGATTTAACCTTATGAGGAACAATAGCGGGTGCAGGATATAGAGCTAACGCTATTAGCAAAATATTAGCAAATTAGTAGTGAATATATATACTCTTAAGAAAACTCTATAAGCTAGAGACTTAGAAGGTTAAGTAATAGTTTAATATAACTATATATACCTACGTTTTAGTATTCTAGCCCTTCCTAGTTTAGGCCTATAGCTATACTCTTATAACTCTATTACTTCTACCTCGATTTAAGAAACTAGTACTAGTTAGAATATTTAAAACGAACTAGCGATAGTATACTAACGAATTAGTAATAGAGTTTAATTATAACGAACTCTAGGCTAGATATATAAAATATAACTAATAGGGTCTTAGCTAATATAATATAAGTCGCTTGCTAAGCTCTAAGATATAAGGAATATAATATAAACGCTATAGTAAGGGGATAGATAACCCTAGCGATAATATAGTAAGAGAAATAACCCTAAGGTAGTAAGCTTAGTCCTAGATAGCGCTAGAGTAAGTAGACCTACCCTCGCTTAGCGAATAAATAGTAAGTAGTAGCTAATAGGGTACCCTACTTAAGACCCTCTAAGAAGCTAGCGTCTTAGGCGTCCTTACCTAAGTAATAGGATTACTATAGAGATAATGGGAGAGCCTTATAGAGTAGATATATCTATAATAGGAGTACTATAAGGAATAAACTACTACCCTACTATAGGAACTTACTAACTACCTAGTAATAAGGCACCTATAGAGAGAGTATAAGAAACCCCCTATATATAACTATTATACTATAAGTAAGGACTTTATTATGAACTAGGTTAGTAACTAGATCTAGGCGGTTAAGGATAGATACTAACTACGCGCTAGTAGTATGCTAGAGTAATAGATCTAATAGGCGCTTATAAAGATAAGCTTATCCCTATAAGTCTAGTAGTAATACTATAGGGCTAGGCTAGAAGGAGACCTAGCTTAGGCTAACTTTATAATATTTATTTACTAATAATATATTAACCTAGAGCTTTAAGAGGAGGTACTATAAAAAGCTAGATATAATAAGGTAGAAGGAGATATAGTTATTAATATAGTTCTTTAGTAAATAGTTAGTAATATATTAGAACTTAGGTATAGTTAGTATAGAAAATAGTAAGGCTAAGGCTTATATATTATACTTCTAACTAGCCCCCTTTCTATATAAGGAGCTTAAATATTAGAAGGTTAAAATATAGAGACTAAGGGATATAGCTATAGAAGTAGAACGCTTATAGGAGATATATTACTAATAATATAGCGAGACCCTATAGAGCGAAAGCAGGAAGCGATATATAAGCGAAAAGTATATACTAAGGGTTCCCCCTATAGCGAGGGCGAGCTAAAGGGGGGGCTAGTAGAGCGTTAGCTATAGAACTACGCAGGGTTCCTAGAGCCTAATACCTTACTAACTAGTTAGTAGTATATTATAGGGATCTAATAGGGGTTAGCCTACGTTTAGCCCTAATATATAACCTATAATATCTAACCCCTTAGTATATTTTAGCTATAAGAAGAAAGGGTATAAGAGGGTAGACTACTTAGATAAATAATAAAGTATAAATAAAATACTAATAGGATACTAAGTATTTACTAAGAAAGTAAGGGTTAATATAATCTAATTTATAAGGGAGGTTAAGGAACTTAACTTATTAGAAAATAAATAAGCTAGGGGATTATACTAATAACCCCTATACTTATATTAAAACTAGATACCTTCCTAAGGGGAGATACTATAAAGAGATAGGCGATTATTCTCTAGAATATTACTAAATAAGAAGTAGTAATAGATATAGATTCCTATTCCTAAGTTAATATTATTAGTAGTTAACTAATAAAATCCCTATAACTATAACCTATAGTAGCGCGCGCCCCTATATTAGAGGGGTTTAATAGGTCCTCTATAATAGGCTAGAATATATACTAGTTAACCTTCTTCCTTATTAACTTAAGGGGATAACTAAGGAAGATATAGTAACTCTTCGCTAGGGCTCCCCGCTCTAAAGGAGCAGGGGACCTCCTCTTATTATAATACTCTATAGGAAGGGAGGGTATTATAATTAATACCTAGACGAATACCTAGGGATATAAGTACCTTAGTATTATTAAGCTATTAGTATTTATATAGGAGGTTATTAAGAATAGCTAGAAGGCTTATATTATATATATATTAGGGAATATCGCCCCCTATAAGCTACTAATAGAAGCCCTAAGCAAAGAGGATGCCTTAGAGAGTATAGAATTACTACTAGAGCTACTTAGTAAATAGGTAATATTTAATAAGTAGTTAGTAAAGGAATACCTAGCCCTAGAGGGTATAGAATATATTATTAACTTAGTTAAAAAAAAAGAAACCTCTATATAAGCCTATCTACTTACTAAATAAGTACTAGCTAGAGGAGCTCTATTAATATATTACTAATAACTAAGTAATAGAGTAGATTTAACCCTTAATAAGCGAGGTAAGTACCCCTATTCTCTTTATACCTAAGAAGGATAGATCCTTATACCTTTATATAGATTATTAAGGCCTTAATAAGGTAATACTAAAGAACTAATATCTACTCCCCCTTATTAGTAAGCTATTAGATAGGCTTTAAGGAGCGAAATATATCTTAAAAATTAACTTTTAAGATATATACTACTATATCTATATTAAGCTAGAAGACTACTAGAAAATAGCTTTTAGGACTTATTATAAGTACTTTAAATATACTATTATACTATTTAAACTTATAAATACCCTAGTAACGTTCTAAGTATATATTTACTAAGCGCTTACTAAGCTACTAAATGCCTATTATATTACTTATATAAATAATATTATAATCTACTCCGAGATAAGAGAGTAGTATATAAAGGACCTTTACTAAGTGCTCTATAGGCTTTACTAATAGGCGATATATATTAAGCTTAGTAAGTATAGGTTTTACTAATAATAAGTAGAGTTCCTAGGGTATATTATTATACCTAAAGGTATATTAATAGACTAAACCTATATCTAAGCTATTACTAAATAGAAGCTACCTAAGATATATAAGAAGATCTAAGTCTTCCTAGGATTTTATAACTTCTACTATAGGTTTATTATAAGCTATTTAGGTATTATAGCCCCTATAATATCCCTACTAAAGGGTAGTAAGAATAATAAGAAGGGAAGTGAATTTTACTAGCTAGAAGAGGTCTAATAAGCTTTTAAATAGCTCTAAGCTGCCTTCTACTTAGTAACCCTTCTCTAATATTAAGACCTAACTTGCGAAATAAGGGTTAAAACGGACGCTTCTATAAAGGCTATATCTAGTATCCTATTATAATATATTAATAGCTAGTAGTAACTAGTTACCTACTATTTATAAAAGCTTAGCGATACTAAGTAGTATTAGGGAGTAGGCTAATAGGAGCTTCTTATAATAATTAAAAGCCTAGACTACTAGGCTTACTACTTTTAGGGTATATTAAAAAAGTTTATAGTTCTAATAGATTACTAAGCGCTAAAAGGAGTTATTAGTATATTAGCGCAGGACCTTTAGGGAAGGCTTATTAGATAGATATATAAACTCTTAGTATTTAACTTTAACGTAGAGTATAGATTAGGGGTTATAAACCTAGTAGATAGGCTATCTAGGAGGCTAGACTATATAGAGGGGGAGGTAAAATATAATAATATACTCCTAACCCTAGTAAGGAAGCTAGGGTTTATTAGTAACCTACTAGTAGACCTCTAGATAAGTATTACTACTTTATAAGGTAATATAGAGACCTTAAGAGTATTTATTAATATTATAAGGGCTAGTATAAAATAACGCCCCTTCTAGACGGATAGCTCTAGGGGTAGAGACGCCTTAATCTCTAGTTAATATAGCGCTCTATAGTATACTAATACTATTATAACTATAGTAGCTATAATAACCTAACGCTAAAGAGCAAGGGAAGATATAGAGAATACTTAGTAAGAGGTTACTAACCTAGAGGACTTACTTAGAGCTAGGGTTATTATAGCGTAATAGTATATCCTATACTAAGTTATAAGGGAGCTTATAACGAGTAAAATAGTATATAGTTAGTAACCCTCTAAAGCAATAGAAAGTCTTATCTATAGACTATAGCCTAATAATTTATACTACTAGACCTAATTAGAGAGAGTATATAGACTAGCTAGTAATTATAGGGGCTATATAATTAATAGCTATAGAACCTTATTCTATAAGGGAAGGTTAGAGATACCCTAGGAGAGGTCCCTAAGACTTAAAATTCTTTGCTAATACTATAATAACCATAAAGCGGGTTATATAGGGGTAAATAAAACTACTAAGTTAATCTTAAGGAAGTTCTACTAGCTAAACTTAGCTATAGATATATATAATTATATTATAGGGTGCTATATATACTAAGGGATCTAGGTTCTAAGGCATAAGCCCTATAGAAAGTTATACCTACTACCCCTACTAGTATACCCGTTTTAGGAAATTAGTATAGACTTTATTACTAAACTACCGCTAAGCTATTAGTATAAAGGTGGGGAGTACGACGTAGTTCTTATTATTATATACTAGATAACTAAGTTTGCTATATTTATCCTAATAATAAAGTAGCTAATAGCTACTAAGTTAGTATAGATTATTTATAAATAGGTAGAGTGCTATTTTAATACCCTAGAGGGTATTATTAGTAACTAAGATAAGCTCCTTACTAGCTAATTTTAAGAGGAATTTATAAGAGAGAGGGCTATTAAGCGCTACCTCTCTACTATATATTACCCCTAGATTAATAGGTAGTTTAAAAGGATATACTAGATATTAGAAAAGTACCTATAAGTATATACTAGTAACTTGCTATAAGAATAAGCTATCTAGTTACCTAAGGCTAAGTTTATATATAATAATAATTACTATAGTACTACTAGCTACTTACTAATAGAGGCCCTATATAGCTACTACTTATATTATATAAAATATATAACCCCTGCAAATAGGGTTATAATATAGGGTATAAGGGAGCGAATTAAATATATCTTAAGGCTTTATAAGAGAGCCTAGGAATAGTAGTAGAAGGCTACTAAGGTATAAGCTAAGTATTATAATATAAGGCATAAGGAATAGACCTACTATTAGGAATAAGTCGTTAGGCTATTAATAAAGAACTTCTAGTTTAAGAATAAAAAACTAGCGCCTAGGTTTATATAAGTAGCTATTATAGAACTAATTAGTATATAAGCTTATAGAGTTTATCTATTACTATAATACTAAAGGATATATAATATATTCTTAGTTACCTTACTAGAAGTATAGGATAATTACTAAGTAAGTAGTAAAGGCTTACTTATATACCTAGAGCTTAAGGATAAGCTAGAGAAATAAGAGGTTAAAGAGATTATTATATAGTAAGGTATTAGTAATAATATATAATACTTAGTTAAGTAGGTAGGATAGCCTATAGAATATAATATATAGGAACCTAGGGAGAACTTAGTAAATACGCACAAGGCTATTCGTAAGTTTAATAGATAATATAAGAGGGCTTATAAGAAGTAGGATAACTAGTTACTAAAACTACTATAATAAGTTAGTAATTATAAACCACGAGACTATAAAATAGAACTTAGTTTAGAAGTAAAACGTTAATTAAATTAAGTAGCGAATTATTACTAAAGCTATAGTAAAAAGGGGTATTATCCTATAAAAGGGGAAAAGAGCTAACTATCTAATTAGTTATTAACTTCTTAGGATAGCTATGGGGGCGACTACTATAACCGCTACGACTACGAGTAATACTATTATAACTACTATAGTAACTAGTTACTAAACTAGCGCTATTAGTATCCTTATTATTACTACTTATAAGCTAACTACTAGCTAACTCGCTACTAGCGCTACTACCTAACTTAGTATTAGAACTATTACTATTAGAGATAGTAATAGTAATCTTAGCTCTCTTAGTCTTCTTCGCTAACTCTTCGCTACTACTTTAGCTATACTTAGTAGGGGTACTAAGGTAAGAGGTATAGGAGATAGGGCGAGCATTAGTAATAGTAATAAAATAGGAGAGGATATTATTAGTACTTAGCGAGATTTTCCTAAAGCTCCTTATAAAACCTTAGGAAAAAGGCGATATTATACTTATAAGTATATATAAGGACTAGCTTTATTAAAACGTTATTAAGTAGGCAGTCGATCTCGTTATAGAAGTAGTTAATAGGATTATTACTATAAATATACGCTAGCTAGGTAGCATTTAGGTGCTAAAGAATATTAACGCTATTATAAAAGGTACTAACTTAAAACCTAGTAGTTAGTAGGATATAATTAGTAAGGGAATAGTAAGTAATAGCCTATATAGACTAGGATATTAAGCGCGAGGTATTTATAGATAGAGGTAAGCTCCTAGAGCTAAAGCTACTCTATATTATAGCTACTACTACTAATAATAAGATTATAAATAAGCTTAGTAATATACTTCTATACTACTAAATAGTTACTAAGCATAGCTAGAATATAATAATAATAAAGAGGGGTTAGGATACTATCGCGCTACTAGATCTAGATCTAGTAGAATATATTCTAAGTTATCTAAGCTATACCCTAAAGCTCCTAAGGGACCTATAGAATATTAATATATAGTAACCTATTAGTAAATCAGTAGAGACTTATAATAATATATTTCTTTTTATTAAAGTGATAATAGATATACTTCTATATATGCTCGCTATATATATAATAAAGGTAGATAATATCCTTATATATTTTATAAAGATAGCTAAGGTAAGAATAGCTACTATTAGCGTTATTAATAAGATTACTAGAAAGAATCTTAGGATTATAGAGGTATTTTATAAGAACTACGCTTATATATATAATATAAGATATTATAGAGAGCTATTAGTAAGAAGCTAGAGAGAGATATAAGTAAGATTAGAAGAGAAAAGGGAAAGAACTTACTAATTATAATAAAAGCTTATAAAATAGGTATTAAAATAAGAGAGGTAACTAGACTAAAAAAGATTATAAAGAGGAGAAATTCTAACTAGGTTAGAGACCTTAAAAAGAAGACGCCCTTTTATATTTTAAGTTACTAGGTAATAAGGCTAAATAATTACTAGTTATATACTACTAAATAGTTATATAACTATTAGTAACTAATTAAAAAATAATAGTAATAATTAAAATTTAAAAATACTTATAATACGCTAGGAAAATAAAAATATATTATTTACTATAACTACCTAGATCTAGTATAGAGGGTAAGAGTAAATAATATAATAAAGGTGTAGAGATGCTGCCCTATAGTTAGTAATAATATCTATAATAACGTAGAGCTATATTACCCTACTAGTATGCCTTAGGGACTAAGGCTTTAGAGGAGGGGGTAATTATAAGGAATAATAGCAGGTATAGGATATAGAGCTAATGCTATTAGCAAAATATTAGCGAATTAGTAGTAAATATATATACTCTAAAGAAAACTCTATAAGCTAGAGACTTAGAAGGTTAAGTAATAGTTTAATATAACTACGCATACCTACGTTTAAGTATTCTAGCCCTTCCTAGTTTAGGCCTATAGCTATACTCTTATAAACCTATTAATAACGCGATATTAAATAGCTTAGCTTTAGATAGAGACCTAGAGTAGAAGTTAAATATATAAGTAAGAGCTAAGGAGAATATAATACTAGATCCTAGTACCCTATTTATAAGCCTAGTTATATTAAAGTTTTTAACTATTAAGTAAGGAATAAGGCTTATAAGAGCTTAATAAGAAGCTATCCTAAAGATTATTAATTACTTATAGCCTAAAGAAAAGAAGCTCCTTTTAGCTATTCTTATTATAAGAGAGAAGGCTTTAGCTTAGGAATTTAAGTATTATAGCTCTATATACCCTTTTATTATACCTCTATAGATAATTTAAATAGTACTATATAAGGCATAGTAGGTAAAAAGAATCCTAATATTAAGAGGACTAAAGTAAGATATTATTATAATTCTAAAGGATAGACTAAAGAAGGGAATCCTTAAGTAAAGTTATATAGCTTATTATAATCTATTCTTCCTTATATAAAAGAAAGATAGTAAGATAAGGCTTATTAACTTAGTAACTAAGATAAATATAGTTATAATATAACATATAGTATTACCCCCTTTAGTAGATAGTTTATTAGAAGACTTTACTATATATTAACTATTATTACTATTATTACTATTAGACTTCTTCTTAGGATATACCTAAGTCCCCTTAGACCCTATAAGTAGAGACTTAATAATATTTATATTACTTATTAGACTATTATAGATATATATATTACCTTATGGAGTAATGAACTTAGCTACTTAGTTTATATAAGTTATAATTAGAATTCTATACGACCTTATCCCTAGCTATTATAAAGCCTTTTTTAATAATATTACTATTAAAGGACTAACTTTATAATATAATAAAGAAGAGATTAAGTCTTATCTAGGGATTTGTAGATTTATTTTAGAATACTTATAGTATATTAATAAGGTCCTAGTTAACTTAAAGCTAGTAGAGTATATAGTAGTAGTAGTTAAGTTATAATAAGCCTAGGAAGTAGTAATAATTATTAGCTATATTTATAATATTAATAGGTATGGCCTGTGGCTACTGCATAGTGATTTTACCTGCTTAAGTGCAACAGACCTTCTAACTCCGCGCCTCCTAATAATATATAGGTTAAGGAGTTACCTCTCGTATAGTAGCGTTCGCAGCACCTTGCTAAAAGGTTAACCTTTTAGGTTAAGGAGTTATCTTATATAGTAGCTTTCATAGCACCTTTAGTACCTTACTAGAAGGTCGACCTTTTAGGTTAAGGAGTTATCTTATATAGTAGCTTTTATAGCACCTTATTAGAAGGTTTAGCGAGGGTATTACTATAAGAGCCTTAGTAGCCTGTTTAGTTCTAATATAATTAGCCCTAGTATAGCGCGTATCTAACTTTATATAAGGGTTTGCTTAGAAGTAATAGGAATATATAGGGTTCTTATATTATTTTCTTTAAGTAGTAGAGGCTATAAGTTAAAATACTTATATAATATTTCCTAAATTATGCTTACGAACTAGGTGAATTTATTATAGTCTTTTTGCGAAGGGGCTGCGGCGTAATTCCGAACTTAATATTAATAGGTATTATCTAGAGGAAATAAAGATAATTCAGATTTATAAATAAGCTACTTATACTAATTTAATAGAGTTAAAGGCTTTTCTTAGGATTATAATATTCTATAGATCTTAGGTAAAAGATATAACGCTTCGGGTAGTATGCCGCAGCGATACAATAACCCATTGCGCCATGCGCAAAAGATCCGCTATTCCGCGCACTTCGTGCCGGAATGCACCACATATATACTTATATAGGCTAGCTACTAGAAGCTAGTCTCTTATAATTACCCCTTACTCTAAGCGCTTAGTCCCTTAAGCGTAGAGATAAGATAGATAAGTATATATAGACCCCGAGGTTTATATAATTAACGTCGCTATATATATACCCTCTAAGCGGCCTCTGGCTACTGCATAGTGATTTTACCTGCTTAAGTGCAACAGACCTTCTAACTCCGCGCCTCCTGATAATACATAGCCTTCGGTCACGTGATCCTTTCCTAACTATAGCTATACTTATATATACCTATTATACTAAATAGCCTCACGATCTTTAACTTTATATCGATAATAACGTGGTTTTTAATTATTTAAACTATAAAACTATTGACTTTTCCTCTTATAAACTACCCGCGCTACTATTAAATACCGCCTCTATTACCGCTTTATCCGCTAGTAGTCCTCTTATTTAATCGGGTTAGCTAACGCCTTTATAGCTATGCTATCGTTAGCAACGCTCTCTCTATTAGTTAGTATAAGCTATACTTACTAACGTTCCCCTAAGGGGCCTAGGCTGCTTCTGCCTTAATAATATAGAGGACCTGCTCGAAGAAGGGCTACTCTATAAGGTATATAATAACCTACCTAGCTTCTACTACTAAATCTACTTACTTAGCTATAATATAATAATAAGTATCCCCTCTAGGGGTATTAATAAGAGCCCTCTTAAGGGTTATATTAATAATATACTCTCTATATATAATAAAGTAATTAAAGAAGGAGCGGGTTTTATTAATTATATTAATATTAAACTCTCTAGTAAGCTCTTTATATTATTAGTATTAAAGGGTATACCTCGTATAAGCTTAGTGTTTTTATATATAGGGTCTAGTACTAATATAGTTAAGAGATAAGGAAGAGGGAGAGGTATAAGGCCCTGCTTATAGTAGAGCTTCTTATACTTCTAGCTATAAGAACCTCTTAGGAAAGACCTCTTTAGTTAAGGATTTACCTCTTATATAGTAGTATTTATAATACCTTATTAAAAAGTCGACTTTTTAGGTTAAGGAGTTATCTTATATAGTAGCTTTTATAGCACCTTTAGTACCTTACTCGAAGGTCGACCTTTTAGGTTAAGGAGTTATCTTATATAGTAGCTTTGCTACGAGAGCCTTAGTAGCCTATTTAGCTCCGATATAATTAGCCCTGGTATAGCGCGCATCCGACTCTATAATATTTAGAGGGTTTGCTTGCGAGTAATAGGAATATATAGGGTTCCTATATTATTTTCCTTAACTAGTAGAGGGTATAGGTTAAAATACCTATATAGTATTTCCCGAATTATACCTATAAACTAGGTGAATTTATTATAGTCTTTTTGCGAAGGGGCTGCGGCGTAATTCCGAGCTTAATATACCCTCTAAGCCTAACTTAGGATTATACTAGCGCATAGCCCTACTATCTGCTATTATCACGCCGTAGTAAGCGGGATTTAAACCCTAACCTCTATATAGCTAAAAGGGCTAAGTCTAGGAGACCCACGAAGTATGCGGAAAATTATAATACTTCGGGTAGTATACCGTAGCGATATAATAACCTATTGCGCTATATATAAAAGATCTGCTATTCCGCGCACTTCGTGCCGGAATGCACTACATATGCGCTTATATGGGCCGGCTACCGGAAGCCAGTCTCTTATAAAAGACTACTCTATTATTATAAAGCTATTTATTAACTTACTTAAGAAGGATATTTTATTTAGCTAGGAGGAGAAATAGTAGATAGCTATAGATATTTTAAAAATAATACTTATAAAAGCCCTAATACTTATTACTATAGACTATAGCCCTAGAGGAGGAGATATCTACCTTATAATTAATATTAGTAATATAGGACAAGGCAGAGTCCTAGGATAGTTTATTAATAACTAGTATATAATCTCTTATTTTAAGAGTAGTACTTAGTTAGAACTAGAGCTATTATATAATATTAAGAAGAAAGAATTATATAATCTCCTAAAAGCTTTAAAGAGGGTATATAACTATCTATATAAATAATACTTTATCCTAGAGATAAATACTTAGATATTAGTTATATAACTTAATAGAGTAGTTATAGATCTCCTAAGAGCCCTTATTATTCTCTAGATTATATAGATTTAGATATTTAACTTTAAAATATAATATATTTATAGTATTTAAAATATAGTAATAGATAGCTTATTATAGAAACCCTAGGTTTTTTAATATTATTAATAAGGAAGTAGAGGGAGAGACTAACTCCTAGATTAATTTATAGATCTTCTTTATAAATATAAAGCTAGTTCCTTCTTTAATTAAGCTTAATATTATAATAATAAGTAATATATAGAGGAGGTCTTAATAGGGAATATAGAGGTTATTAGTAATATAATAAATATCTTAGATATATTTCTTAATAATTTAGAAATTTATTTAATATATTCTTAATAAATCGCTTATTATTTAATAATAATAAAATACCCTCTAGAGATTTAACTAGTTAAATATTATAACTTTAAGACTAGAGTATTAAATTATTATATTTAAAACTACTTACCTTTTACTAGACTAATACATTAAAAGCTAATATTATAATAAGTTATTAATAATCCTAAATAGAGGAAGAAGCTAATTATAAGAGCTTATAAAAAGAGTAGTTATTAAAATAAGTAAGTTATAGCTAGAAGACTATTTAATTACTATATCTAGGCTAGTATATATATAGAGATTAGTAAATCCTTAAAGAGGTACTCTAATTACTAAAAGAGGAGAGCTTAATATATAAATTATATAAGGACCTATAGCTCCCTAAAAGGACTACCCTTTATAAGGATCTTATTAGATATATAAAGAGTAAGTAAGTAATATCTTATTAAAATAAGGGATCTACTAGTAGGATAGCTTAAAGCTTACTAGCTTAAGAGAGTAACTTTAGCTAAGATTACTAAGTTTATTTAAGAAGAGATTATTTATTACTATAGATTATATAGTAAACTTATTATTAATAGAGGCTTAGAAAATAAGAATACTATTATTAAGTTTAATAAGAAGTATAATATAAGGAGGAAAGTAATATCTATATATAACCTAAGGGCTAATAGAGTAGTTAAGACTAGTTATTCGCTAATTACTTATATATTATTAATATAAACTAGAGGAGAGAAAGATATTAACTCTTAACTATACCTTCTTACTACCTTATTTATAAATTAATTAAGTATTTATATTTAAATTAGGTTTAGCCCTTTCTATTTTTTATATAGGCTTAAACCTATTACTCTTTTTAAAACCCTAATACTAACCTAGAGGGTTCTTAATGAGAATTAAATAATAATAAAAGAAGAGGAGGTTTAAGTATATTTATAAGATTTCTTATAACTTAATAAGAATAGGAAATAAGCTTAAAGGATAATTAATAATTAATATAAAAAAACTATAGAATATTATAATAGTTAATATAAGAGGACTATAAGGAAGGAGAGGCTAGAGGTAAGTAATTAAATATAAGTATTTAATATTAAGGGTTCTATAAATAAATTATCTATTAAAAAGCTTAATTATTAATAATAAGGCTCTTTTTATATCTTATTATAAGCTTTAAATATATTATTATATTAGTTAGTAATATTAGTAAGTAATAAGGTTATTAGAAAGATATTTAATAAGAATTAACTTTATAAATTTATTTATGCTCCTAAAAGATCTTAAGAACTAAGTAATTTAGATATTTATAAGTCTAAGTTAAAAGAAAACCTAGTAAAAGTCTTCTTAATACTAGGGAATAAAAAGTATAAGAATTATATACCTAAGGAAGAGGAGGAAGAACTTAAAATACCTTGGGAAAGTAATTAAGAGAAAGAGGAGGATTTATTATAATTAGTAATAAAATTAAAATAATATTTAAGGGATTTAGAAAAAGTAATTAAAGCTTTAATAGTTAAGTAATAGCTAGTTATAAAGATTCCTAAGATAATTAAAAAAAAAGGAGGAGTTCATTAAAATAGAGGATCTAAGGGATATATAAGGTTTCTTTTATTATAACTTATTTTAATTAATAATTTATAAACCTATTCTTATTTTCTCTTTTTTTTATTTCTTAGTTTAAAAATTTAAAGTTCTAGGGATAATATTCCTAAATTTTAAGGATAAAGGTAAGAGATAATATTAATAACTCTCTATTTATTTAAGTATATTTCTTTATTACTATTTAATATAATAATAACTTAAATAACTTTAATATCTATTAGTAATTATAATAAGGTTATTAAGCTTAAGGAAGTATAAAACCCTTAACCTTTTAATAATAATATTAAAACCCCCTCTTATTAAATAAATATAAAATTAATAATTTAAAGATAAGAGAGAAGAAGAGAAGGAGAAAAAAAGGTGTTAAAATTATGGTTATTAGCCCCCTAGAGAGGATATTAATAAACCCTTCCTACTCCCCCCCTCTCTTAGAAAAGATTATTACTAACCTTAGATTATTTATTACTAAAGAGAAAAGAGAAGGATACTTATAAAAGGAATTATATTAATTTTATACTTAGAAATACTTTAAATTTAGTTTTATAGACCTATTTATATATTATTTACCTTGATTTCTTATTATAATCTAACTAGCTTCTTATTTCTTTTTTCTATAAACCCCCCCCCCCCCCCCCTTATATTATATAAATATATCTAGAAATCCTATTTTCCTATC